>VZTU01014593.1:0-38781 GCA_013400835.1 Zapornia atra | reverse complement strand
GGGAAAGAGAGGTGCTGTGCAAGCCTGAAAAATACCAAGCAGAACAGAATTTACAAGATGTTGAGTATTTGAGGCTGACTGTTGTAACTGAAACCTAATTAGCAAAGGTCTTTACAATATACCTGTACTACTATATGATGAGAATATGCAGGAATAGGGGAAATGTTTAGATACAGTATTTAAAGGCATTTACCAACTAAATAGAGATCATTCTAGTCACTGGCACCTGAATGCATCTTAGGAGATGGGTAAGGTATGTAAACAATACAAAAGCATGCTAGACACAGGATAAAAGAGAATTGAAACAGAAAAATGAATGATACATTGTACAGAGAACTGATTAGATGTATATAAAGAGGAGCTGTGACGTTGGTACTTGGCTTTTGCCACTGGACAGTTGGATGTCATTGGATTTTATTTCACCACCGTTATCTATGTTAGGCTTCCTGCTGCCTAAATGGAAGACCCTGTGTAAAGCCAGTTTTATATAGAGCTTGTGGTTAAAAATAAATGAGTTGGAATGAAATGAAACCCATGAACAGACAGTCATTGGAGCAACTAGCACTAACTTTGGTGTTAGTGGGGAAACACCACCATGTGTGCCAGATTCTTGAGCTGGACAACAGCAGTCCAGGGAGAGGCATCACTTGGAAAATGTACTGGAACAAGTTTACTTTGTGTCTTCTACTTGTGTTTCAACTAAGATTTGCTACTTATAAGTATTATAAATATGATTAATAATAAATGAGAACTTGAGTCTTAGTATGTGGGAGTGGAGGTAAGCATTGAAGATCTGTTTGGGCCATTGGCTTCCTATTTGGAACCAAGGATGAACCCTGTACATAGTGTTGTGAAGTTCTAAGTGGTGTGTTATTTCATGATTTTAAGTGCTTCTGTGTATAAATACTAGGTTTAAATTTTATCTGACCATAGCTCTGGATTTCAGAAAGCTGCTGTTTTCCTATACTTGGCTTCTTAGTTTAAAACATGACTTATTCCTTCCTTGCTCACTTTTGTGGGATGGAACTTGGTATGTTGGCTGAGCCAGAGATGGAAGTCTCCTTTTTGGAGCCCAGTGCAGATCTGGTTTACGAATGTAGAGTGCAGCTTGATCTGGCAGCGTTGCCTCGTAATTGTTCAGCAAAAATCTATTTGTACTGACATTGTTCTGCATAATGTTTGCAGGAAGAAGTTGAATCTTCTTATTTTACATAAGGTTTTTAAAATTCCTGAAGATATGCTGCCCTTTATTCTGAATCTGAAGACTTGCTTATCTTTTAGGCTACAGACTGACCTTTAAAAGCAGGGAGGTCAGACTCACTTCCATAGAAAGCTGTTAGCATGTTTTTTTGACAAAATGGATTGGAAAAAACCTGGTGGTGGGCATCGTGCTTGTTTATTATGCTCAGCAGTTTACATAGCCAGTTCAGAATTTTAGTGTTGAAGGCAAACTCAGCTGTATATAGCATTGGTCCTGATAACTGGACTTGTTATTTTAATTATTGTAGATCTAATTTATTTCTGCCTTGCCAATCATTAGTTAGAATAAGCCAATCCTGATCATAACACTGCAGTTACAATTTGCTCTATAAAATAAATTTATTGTGCTTCCAAACATCATTGGGTTTAAGTTGGAGAACACTTAGTACCATCTACTGCAACTCAGATGTGTTGAGGTTCAACAGACTTCAAAACAAACCTGAAAACTCACTTCTTGCATCCCTAGTGGTCAAGAAAGGATAAAAGCATAAAGTTGGCTTCACTAAACAACCTTTCATGGTCTGTATGGTCCCACCATTTTTAGAAAGCTAGCAATACAGCTTTTTATGGGAGCTCTAAGCTCAGTTACAGAAAGGAAAACTTGAGTAACTCAGGGACTCCTTGTGAAAGTGGCCTTGAGCAGCTCCACATTGAGGTGATCTTGAAAACTTTTACTGATTTTACTCACTTTTCATTGCATATGTTTAAAAAAAGCAGTTTCTAGACTTGAAGAGCTCATTCAAATGGATTGCTGTGCTTCTCAAATCAGGGTGGGAAACGATCAAACACCAATAAAGGTTTGCAAGAATTCCGTAGATCAAACTTTCTGAAGGAAGTCTGTCTTTCCCCCACCCCAGTCTTTAATTTTAACTTTTGAAGTCTTTACTTACCCTTTAATAACATCTGCCAAGTTAGTCCTGTCTCTAACTTGTCAACTTTGTATATTGTATGTGAATGCTGCCTTCCAGTATGTTTTCTGTTCAGATCATCATTGGTTTTCTTCTGCCTTATTTGCTGCGCAATGAAACCTTCCTACTTCTCTGTGTTTTGAACATTCTAAATGGTTGTACTGTGGTTTTTCCTAAATATTTTTATCTAGAATTGCCAGACTTGGAATTGGACCTAAATGGTTCAATACCCTTTTGATGGAGACTTTAATGGGTTTGTGGAGGTAGTTTTTGATGTAAAGCTTTGCTTATGTCTGTACCTTGGTGTGAGTTTAGGCTCTTGTTGAGGTAGTGTGTCCTTGCCAACTCACCAAGACTGTATTTTTCTAATTGTAGTGTATGTAGATGTTAGGAGTGCTAAAGCATCTTTCAATTCTAGCAGCTGAACACATAACAAAATTAGCATTGTTCAGTCTAACTTAGCTGATTTTCTGGGTATGCATTCACAGAGTAAGTTAAACATCAGTGGCAAAACTACTAAACTGTCATCAAGCTTATTTTGGGGGTTTTCCTTTTTTTAACCTACCTGTATGTGACAAAAAGGAATCATTAACAAAACTGGTTTATTAGAATTGAAAAATGAACATGAAAAATATGAGTCCAAGACTGCATTTTCAAAGCCATAGAGCAGAACTCTGCTGATACAAGGTGTTTCTGTTGTTACACATATTATCCCTAGTAAATTGGATTCTTGTAAGTCTTGTTAACACAGACTTACATTGGGATAGTGCTTTATTTATTTGATAAAATGGAATAATATAGAAATAGTGATTACTTAAAATTTAATTAAAAAAATGAGAGGTCTCCTCAGAAAGAGATTTCAGTATTTTCTAATTTACAAATACGCTGTTAAAACATATTTCAAACTTTTAAATGGAAACAGTGTAAATAATAAGCTGTGCTTGCGGTAAAGAGAGATTTCTAATTAAGATATTAATATTAAAAATGCTGTAATAGGATGTTTGAAAATGGCTGACTTCTTTTTTACCAGTATTGCTATTGTCTGGTTAAGGTTTTGTTTAATCAGAGTTCACGCTGTTCTCTGTATGCCTTTGAGTGTATGTTACAAAGTACATATGATGAAATGCTTTTCTAGTTTTCAGACTTAATAGTAATTTACATAAGCATTTATTTGCTTGGGAGAAAATCTCTGGGCCTTTTTTTTTTTTAAGACCATGAAGAGGTAAAAATCCACATGAAGAAGAATGTAACATTTGTAACATTGCCTATTAGACTTTGCAATTTTGGGGTTTCATGGATTTGAATGGACTCTAATTTGCAGGTAGTACTGATGAGAGCATCATCCAGCCTTAAACGGGAACAAGTACCAGTGGTGCTTGTGTTGACAATATTATATTTGATACTTTAAGGCTGGCAACTCAGCAGATGATGCATCAAGATTTTGGAGCTCTAGTTTCTATATTTCAAATGGGTAATGATGACCTGTGCAGGCAAACTTCCTGGCTCATGAACTCAGCTGCATCAGCTCTCAGTATTTTTCCTATCTATTCAAAGCGCTGATGAGATGCAGATGGAGTGGAAATGTGAGTAGGATCTGGGAAAAAAGCACGTTAGGATGATGAAGATCAAGGAGATATTTTACAGTAATGTCCATCTTTGAGTTAACACCTTCTTGCTGACTCTTTTTTTTTTTTACCCTTTTTNCCCCCCCCAAAATCTGTTTATCAAATAAGGGTAGGCAGTGGAAGTGTGTGCCCAGAAGGAGCTTGAGCTGAGATAAGAAACAGGATCTGCCCCTCCCTTCCAGTAGAGTGGTAGTAGTTGTTAATTCAGTTTGCAATGTGATGGAAATGTATTCCGTGTTAACAAGATTGAGAAACAGAGTGCTTTATGGATGGAGAGGTGGATTGACAGGGGAAACAAAAGTATAGGTCTGCCAATAATGCTTATGATCACAGTGAACAGAAAGGAGGGAGGTGAAGATGATTTTGTGGGAGAGTAATGGCATTTTTGGCTGTTCTGAGCTTGTACTAAAGGCTGTTTGCTCTGAAGTAAACATCTAGAGGACATGCATGGCTTTTAATCCATGGGAGGCTACATTTGTGGAGGAAATACAAATTTATCTATTTTTGCATATGAGAGAAGGTGGAGAGTGAAAAACAGATGTTTTCAAGCAGTAGGTCCTAAAGAACATTACCCACTGAAGGAAGGAGATGATTTGGAGCCATAATGACTGAGAAAATACAAGACTTGACCTGAGGCAGCTAACAAGTTAAAGGTGGTTTGTTGCAGACCTGTTCAACTTGCAACCTTTAAAAAAACACATTTGTTTCAAGTGTATAGCTCAGTTGATGGTGTGTTTTGTTTTGCCAGGTGGTAAGAAATGTCTGGAGCTCCTGCCTCTCCTCATCCCTGTTGTGATCTGCTGGTGTTGCAGCGAGCAGGACGCTCTGGAGATGCAGTATGCATCTCCTCGTACCAGCTGTCAGGAGAAGACAGGTTACTGTGGTCCATGGAGGGGAAAGACATAGCCCCATGTCAGTGAGCTCAAAACCTTTTTGTAGTGTTAGCAACTCTTCCTGAGATGGACACTTGGCTTCAGTCCTTGGCCAGGTTTCTACCAGGAGGACAGGAGGGCCTCTCATGTGGGTACAGGAGACTGAACCCACAGTGGACAGTGGCTGTGTTGGAGCTGTGGAGAGAAATCCTGTATGCCAGCGGTTACAACAGATACATGGGCACTGGGGAGGTTGTAACTCTGCTGGTAGAATAGTGCTTACATGCCAGGTCCTGCTTGTCTTTCAGCTAGCACTCTGAGGGTTAATATTTCTTTTTGATAATGGTATTTGGCTTGCAGATGGTAGAATCTTGGCACTCTATCTGTTTCCAAATCAGGCTGTTTCTTAGATAGTTGGGTTATATCTAATCTTTGATAATGTCTGGTTTTATTCTTGTTTCCTTTGACTTTACATCTAGACAGGCTTAGTTGTGAAAGTAAGTAACTTCATGCAGTCTCCTGTTTCCTTCCACTGTATCTGTCCTTTGAATAGAGAAGTGGAAGCATGGCTAAATAATTTATTGTCTTGACAGACTAAGAACAACTTATTACTAAGCTTATCATGCTTCTTTTGCCTCACTTCGTGTTTCCATAAATGTGTCTCACTGTCTCAGCACTAGAGAAGAAACTACTAGGGGGCTTGTTGAAGCTCTCCAACTAGCTTACTTTTTAACACTTCTGTATTAGCAGTAAATTTTATTTCTGCAGCCAGACACCTTCTCTGTAGATTAGGTGCATCTAATGTTTTAGAAAAAATGTTAATGCTTTTGGCCCCTGCCTTGTGGGGATTCTGTCTAAAACCTTGGACGGTCTTGGTCTCTCTTGATGTATTCTTAGGAGGTGTTTTAATTTGTCTTACTTAAGCTTTCCATGCTTAGGAGGTTTTTTGTAACCAGCAGTGTATAGGAGCCATGTGCACTGGTTCTTCTTTCAGTAGTTTTGGATTAATATCTGTTGTGCTTCAGACCTGACCCCAGTGACACAGGCGGTCACTTGTCAGTTTTATGATGGAGTGTACATACTTCATGGAGGTGAAGCTCCATCTGGGCAAAACTGTGTCTTACTTGGGTAACTTTGGTGATGCTTGCCTGAAACAGGATGCAAGCGAGATTCTAGTCACAGTTGTCAAGGAAGGAGTGTGACTTTAAATAATCTGGTTTTACCTTGAGTTACCAGGCTGAATTCCTCATGAAATGTGCCAAGTTCTGTTGTGTGTGGTTAGGTTGCTGAATCTAGTACCTTGACCTTCTGCTTTCTTACTGTAATGCATTCTCTGGGACATTCCTCTCTGCGAGTCGTGTGCTTATTAAAACCTGCCCCCTCTGAAATGCTGCTCCACCCAGTGTTTGTGGCTTGAGTAAATGGCCTGTATGCCTTTCCTTGTGGCTTCTAGCTTTATGAAAGTGTGGTGCTGGGCTTGAAAGGCACAGCAGCGCTGATTACCGTGAAGCTTCTGGAGCAAGCTCTCTTTCTCCAGGGCAGCCTCTGCAGGGCTGGCGCTCTTGAACCGTGACCTTGAGAAATTTCATAAGGGCTGAGATGAAAACTTGAAACCTGAGCGGTGAGCAAGCCCTATTTGCTTCGGGAGGGAGGAGCTGAGCCCCTGCCTTAGTGAGCGAGGAGGTGCAGCTAAATGCAGTTGCCAACAGGACACAGGGAAGCCTTGGTGTTCATTCATAACCACTCCCAGGCATGTCTCTGGGATTACTCCTCAGCGAAACTGCACTCGACTTGGAAATACCGGAGAACAGAAGAGTATTTGGTGAAAGAAACTTGTCACTGTAAACTACTGATATAACTTGTAGCCACGTGGTTCAGATGTCTGTTTTCTGAATCAGATACTGGTGTCTGAAGGCAAGTATATCTTTAATAACCTTTTTGTCACTTAGGAGAAAACCACTTAAAGTCCATATGACTAAAATAAGGTGTTCGATAAAACTCATTTATAGGTATGGAAGTCTAGTAGTTTTCTTTTTTTGTTTTTGGCATACTGCAAAGAGTGTGTGTATAATCCTGCATGTAGAGAATTATTTCTGACCTTTTCTTTTGTTGGATGGGGGAAATTCTGATGGAAAACATAGCATTGTCACAATGTCAGGGCAAATTATTGTCAAACTTGAAGGGCAAGTCTAAAAAACTTATGTCTTCTCTGCTATACCATCAGTTTTCCTTCCTCCCTCTTCTCCCTTCAGCTTTCACAGAGTTTGGTTTTAAGGTTTTGGGTTTTCCCTCTAAGGGGGAAGGGATTTTTTTTTTACTTTGCATCACTGGATATCTTTTTAGTTGTGATGACTGCATAGGTATCAGTTTGTATGATATGTTCATTATTTTGAACTACTAAAATCTATATGAAAATTACTACTTTATTAAAAATTCCTCAGTTGGGTAGCTCAGAATATATTTGATCTGAATTCACTTTCCATGCTTGGAATTTATACTTGTATAATTCAAAGAGGGCTTTTATTAGCTATAAATATTTTTCCATTGGAGAAATGTTCTAAAACTAAAACCAGGCTTTGTCAAAAGTGTTCATGTGCTGTTGGAATTGCAGGAGTCTTCTGTTTGCTTTTGTTTTTTATACCGAGATTTAAGTTTTGCCCCAGGCAATATCCTGGGCACCAGATTATTATTTGTTTTTCAGCCAGCATTTACTGCTGGAAGAAGCCCTGATTGAGTAGCTGATACGAGAAATGCATTGTGTCCTTTAGAAAATATGTACAACAGATAAGTTTTGCTCCTCTAAAGATGTGTTCAGTAGATTGTTTGAGAAGGGATTATTCTTCCCTCCACCTGAGACAGTTGAACTACATATGAACTACATCTTTCAGTCATGCTCAGTCTGGGTTTTTTTCCTTCCTACTGATTTAGACATTCTATAAAATGGAGAAGCTAGGAGACTCTTCCTCCCTTCCAGTGGCGTATTTAGTGTAGTGCCTGCTTTCATGAAGTACCTCAGTTGTGTTATGGGGAATCTTATTTTTTCATGCACACATAAACTGTGGCACACACCTGATGCATTTAGGCTAGAGAGATGATAATTTCCTGTTTATGCAGGCTTTTCAGCTATGTCTGACTTCTGCAGTTGGACTTGACTGTGGTTCTATTTGAGTATTTTGATACCATGTAAACTACCAAGCTGTGTATGTAAGTGCATTTTCTAACTACATAAATTATTAAAGCACTAGGAACTGATATCAAAAGGATAGAAGGCTTCCTGGGACATTAGCCTAAGGTCACCTAATAAAAGATTCCAATTCCAGTTTTATCAGTAGGTTGACTATTCTGTCTGAATTTATTTTTGGAGAGGGAAGAAGAGAAAAAATTATTTTTAAAAAAATTTTTTTCTTGGTCTAATATGTGGTGGCTAATGAAGTACATCCCTCCATTGTCATATACAGAATATGCAAATAAAAGTACTTCCAGTCACTTAAAAGTACCTCTGTGTCCTTGCAGAAATTGAAGTATTGCAGAGAATTAGGGTTTCCAAGAGCTTTGTGTGCTGAGTGTGTAGAGAGCAGAAATCCCTTTAATATTGCAGGGCGATGCTCAAGAGTTCCAATATCCTTTAGCCTAGAATCACACCATGGAGAAGAATGCTCATTTTTTATTAATTTTACAGATCCCTTTTGATATAAAAGCCTTTTGGTTGTGCGTCAGCTGTCTCCAGCAACATAGAGTGCTTTGAAGTAGGTGAAGCAAATAAGCATGTGTATGCAAGTATTAGCAGGCATAATAAATCACAGGCTGTTGAAAAGGTGGATAACTGGTGTATTTTTTTTACAGCCAAACCATGTAATTAGCTGTTTTACTGTTACAGGTTTAAGTGAAATATGAAGATGACTTGTGGGGGGAGGCAGGGAGAGAGATGAAGGAGAAAGCTTAAATCATGCTCTTTTCTTTCCCCCCTCCTTTGTGGTGGTGAGACAGTTGTATTTTGGGAAAAGGCACAGAATCTGCCTCTCCTGGATTGCAGTTGAGTTAAAGCAGAAGGTATTGAATCAGAATACCTGAGTAACGCCTTTCTTGGTTGGGAGAGGGGAAATGTAGTGTTATCCACATTGAAATACTTAATTTTATCTACCCAAAGATTTCAGTTTCACTTCTAAATGGAGAGAAGGGCATGGGAAGGTGAAAGAGGTTTTTAATCTGTTCTCACTTACGGTTTGGCTACACAATGTCAAGGGACCTGAGAGGGCATGGAGAGAAGTAAGAGAAAAACCTTCAGGATCACATTGCTTCCTCAACCCCCTGGCTGCCTGGCCACTTGTCAGTAAAATGAACATGATGTGGCAGGGAAGAGTGTTGTGGAAGAACCCCGGCAGGGGGGCAGAGTCATGCTCAGCAGTGGCTCCGGAAGTGGCTGGCATGGCGGCTGGAGGCAGCTGCAGACAAGGCCATGTGGGCAGCTGGTGGTAGAGCCTCCCCTTAGTCTGTGCCACCCCACTGTTACAGTGCAGGACACGGAAACATCCTGATACCAGTGTCAGAAGAGCATTCCTGGGCAGGGTCATAGCCCTGACACTGAAACACGAGATAACAGACCCATTAACTGGGCAAGATAGGCCTCTAATGAGAGGATACAGTTCCTTGGGTGTGTAAGGGGGGTTTTTCTGCTGCAGCTTTCTGTTGGTTATAATTAGGGAAAAAAAAAGCATGTTCTGAAGCGATGTGGGCTGAGGTGGTTTGATCTCTTCTGTAATTAAAAAGATGGATTTGGAGAAGGGACACAAAGCTGTGTTTATTCACATTAAAGTAAAAAAAAATATAAAAAAAGAAAGAAAAAAAATTCTAAGGTGTTCTCCCTCTCGCCCCCACCATTCTACTCCTTAAGTTTTTCAGCTGCCCTTTCTGTTCCTTCTGGGACATCTGGACAAAGGCTTCTTCAGTATGAGAGACAGTAATGGATAAATGGAGACAGGCCTGAACACACAACGTGCTCATCCAGTTTCTTCCCCTCCCCGTGCTCAAGTGAATAGAGTTTTTCACTTGTACAAAAGAAGTGCAAGTTATGTATCACATATAATGGTTTCTATTGATGGCTCATACTTGGCTTTTTCAGTTACGCCTTCTTTCCCTTGATGTGTATTGATACATTAGTTGATTAAGAGGCATGAAGAAATCTAGTGATTCATAGGATTCTGGAAGCTACTATGTGTCATAATAAAACAATACATTTTCAGTGTTTTCTCTGTGTGCCTTAGCGTATGTATCTGTAGGTGCTAACGCACACTCTGTACAGTTCAACCCTTTCATAGGGGTTACAAAATACTTCAAGTCTACTGTATTATCCTTGAGCCAATGTGAACTGAAATTACTGAGACTTAAGTACTACGTTTGCTTCTTTGCATAAGCAGCTGGAGTGAACAGTTTTATTTGAGGATTAATCAAATTCACAGTACTATTGATTCAATTTGCGGTATGTGCTTCACTCTGTTAAGGAGACCCCTAAGTATGGAGTAAGGGAGAATGCAAGTTCTTATTTTCAGGCCAATTCTTAGCGTCTTATTTTTCTGCTTTCCAGAAAAGAGGGTAGGTTTCAAAATGTACTTTGTCAGAAATAAGGTGTGATGGGGAAAATGGGATCAGCAGAGAAGCATCAGACAGGAAGGAAGTTCCCCATATGAAGAGAGTGGACATGCAGAGGGTGGTCGGGGCAAAGAAGCAGCCAATCTACTGAGCAGTGGATGAAGTAGGTTAAGGGAAAGCTTATTTGACTTTATTCTGGTAGCTATCAGCAAGACCAGTTTGGATCAGCTGATTTCTACACTTCAAGCACAGTTTACTGGGATTTTTATTTATTAATGTTTAAAACTTCAATTAGTTCATTTGTTTTATTAATTACATATTTGGGGCATTAATAATAAACCCCCCCTTTTTGTGGATGTTAGGTTGTGCAATTCTTCCAGGCGTCAGGCTGGGTTGCATATATAAATATAGCAGAGTCTTAGAGAAGAAAAAGCTATCACCTCACCTTTTGCATAAAGTGAGAAACGAAGCTGTAAAAGCCACAGCAGCAACCAGTTGATGAAAACTAGCTAGGTAAGTGCCTTAACAGGAAAAGTTCAGCATGGCTGTGTAGTGCAAAACATCGACTCCCTTTTCAGGTTCTTGTAGCGTACCTCAATGTAAACTGGGGAACCCACAGAGCTTTGTTCAGTATAAATTTGGGAGTCGAAAGGCTAACAGGAAGAAGAATTGCTTTAATGAATCCCTAAAACCTAAGTGATCGCCTTTTTTGTGTGCTTAGAAAGTAAAGACGAGTGGGACCAGAACTGAGATGTAAAATACAGGATGTAGTGTATTTGTGGAAAAGATGAGCTGAAGTGAAGCCATTCTGCTTTAAGCATCCTAATGGGTTTGAGGAAAGGAGTATAGTGTTGCTTGGCTTGCTGCTGATTTGGCAGCCTCTCTCTCTCTTCGCTGCATTTTTCACGTGTGCCCTTCGTTTGTTTCTTTTTTCCTTTTTTTTTTTTTCCCCTCTTGTGTCTTACTCATCAGAATGTGAGGTAAAAGGCTGTTACTGCAACACTCTTGTTCCAACCAGCTAATGCTAACCAGCTTTCACAGAGAACATAATCCTTACACAAACACCTTAACTCATGAAGGAAGAGGGTCCGGTGCGACGTAGGTTTTCTTCATGTGCTGGGATTTCATCTGTGTTTTCTCCAAGAGCTGATGGCCGAAAACTTGTCCGGAATGCTTCATTTGGAGGATATAATGAACTCTCTCCTGCTTTACCAGGTTTGTTTTGGTCTTACGTTTCTTAAAATGTACACAAGAGAATATAATTTCCATCTGAAATTTTTCCACTTCAATGAAAGTGATGTAACTGAGATGCTGGTAGAAATCAGAAAGAATGTTGCTTCTCTGCATTTAGATAACAGCTCTTTGTAGTGGCAAGATTTGTAGATAGGCAGGCGAGTAAGTTAGCTTACACCACAGCAAATTTCTCCTTACGAGGCATCTGTGCATGTGATACTGACTAGTGTATTTGTTTTGGTTGTTTGGGCTTTTATGACTGAAATTCTGTGATGTGGTTTATAAATGCCATCCTCCCTTGTAGTCTCTGCCCTTCCCCCTCTACACCGTGGACTTGCTTTAAAATAGTAAGGTAGAGCGGAAAGTTTTAATTTAGCTATAACTACTGAAGAATCTGCATGCTTGTCATCAGTGGTTTGACATTACATGATGAGATGGAACGAGTTAGAGGTAGAAGCTTAGCCTTGCTAAACTCTGTACTGCAAGATTTTTAAGACAGTTAACACCAGAAAAGGGCTTGAATCTCCTTTTGCTCAGATTTTAGTCTCCTGAAATTCAGCTCTGGAATGTTGAAATGAATTTCTAGAATTTGACTGTCCGTAATTTGTACTTCTGGTAGAGCCACCTGAATTTCAGCAGTTTAATTCAAGAAACTTTGATGCTTGAAAATGTGTTTATTCCAAGGTCACCCCTTCCTGAAAGGGGACATTGTAGAAATCATACATTCTTACCAGAATTACTCTGCCTGTGTGATTTGCCCTGTGCATGCGCACTTGCGCGCCTTGTTGCGTAGTTCCATGGGGCCAGAATGCTGGAGGGGGGGATAAAATGGGTTTAACTTTTTATTATCTGCCCTCTGCAGAATGGCTCACTGAATTTGTAAGCCATGGAAAATAGTTGGGGTGCAGAGCTGGTGATTAGGGAGCTCTCTTTGTGTCGCTGCTGGTGCTGGCTTGCGGCATCACTGGAGCAGCGTGTGCAGGCATCTGGGGGCAGTTGCTTGGGACACCACATTCTATTAAACCTCATGTTTTACCCTATAACATTTCCTTTCACACTGCTTCAGGAAATGATTAGCCTTCTACTAAGAACAGTAAGTTTTACTCAAGCTGCTCAGGAAATAAAGCTTGAAAGCGGGGAGCTGGCAACTAGACAGATCTTCCCTACCTTTAAAATAAATGCATGTAGTCTGTTAATTACTGAAACAACAAGGGGTTTGTTTCCTGTTTGCTTCTTTCCTTTATAGGATTCTACATTAAAGCTGATAGCTGTCTGTAAGTGGACAATGACTTCTGAAATATACAACTTTTCTCTTTTGGAATCTCCCATATATCCAAAGAATTTAAACAATATTCATATGTTGGAAGGTATACTCTTTCAGTTTGCTTTAAGCAAGGAGTAGTTATTGCCTCTTGAAAAGATAGTTGTGTAGTTAGAGTGAGGACATTCTTTGGTTATTGTTTATTTTATATGGTGTTTGCAAAAAAGAACATGACCATGAAAAAAGAGATAAAAGAAATTTTTTTGCTTTTCTGATTACTTCCGTTTCAAAATCCATGGAGGAGTCTGAGTTAGCTAATATGGGATTGTATTCTTAAAATGGTGTCAGCAAGCTTCTAAAAATCAGTCCGTTAAAAAGACTTTTGTCTCCTGTGTTCCATTCTTTAAAGAGATTTTCCTTCCCCTCCCCCTGTGCTATATAATAAACACCAGTATTGATACCTCCCACAAAGCATAGCTCACAGCTCTTCCAGAAGCATATACTTTTTCAGCTCATTTATTTATTCTTCAGAACTGCACATGCACACTAGTAATAAATCAGGCTTCCTTGCTTTTCAGTTGGAAGTCAGTAATACTGAGGCTTGGCTTGCTATTTGTGATCTTTTCATGCACGTAATTGCTTTTCTACCCATTCTTCTGTTTGTTGGAAAAAAGCTTCCACTGGATGGCAATTCTTCCTTTCTTTTTGGATAAAATAGATCTGGCATTATGAGGGTTTTTTTTTCTGATGGATTTTTCTCAGGTATCCTAAATGAGATGTCATTTGTCAAGAAGTACAAAACCAGTATTTGAGATGTAGATGTGATGTGGTTGGCTTTGTTTTTTCCCTTCCCTCGAGACTGAAGGCACAAATTGTGGGTGCGACTAAACAAAGTTACCTGCATTATGCTTCAAAATTGAAATCTCCTAACTAAACAGTTTTGGTTTAAAATGTACTCTACTGCAGACTTTATCCTAAAGATTCTTTATTGCTAATCTTACAATGGATATACTCCTCATTTTTTGTTGAAGAAAATGTTTTTGAGTATTTTTTTCCTTCTGGTGTTGTCAGCATGTTCCAGCTCGGTCTGTGAAGAAGAGTCATTTGGTTTTGTTTCACTTGCATCGTGCATGTGGCAAGGTGTGGTTGTTGCAGTTTCATGCAGTTGTCAGGCTCTTGGATCCATCGGAAAGCTCATCATGAGTTCTCATGTAGATTTCTCTCTGCAGGTTTTGGAAGGACTTACTGAGTTCTCACAGTGGGAACGTACTAATAGATGGTTTCCTTTTCCTTCTAAGGTCATACCATGAAATGTAGCTGTTTGGATCGGCTTTCAGAGCCCATGGGGCCTGTGATGTTAAGACAAGGAAGGTCACACTGAGAGAATGTCTGTTAAGACCCAGTGTTGTTCTGAACACAATCCCGGATGCCCAGAACTGGTTTTTAGTGGCTACAGTAGTAGGATTTTGTTTTAAAATTTAAAAATTTTTAAAAAAAAAACCCATCTCTGAGTGTTTAAATAACACTAGGAGCTGAATCTGCAGCTCTGAAGGCTGATTCCAGCTGTGCTGGCTTTCTGTCCCCTGGCTGAAAATTGGTCTCATGAGATTAGGTAGCAAACAATACGCAAATCCAAGAGATTTAATACAGAGGAAATTACAGAGAGGGACTGCATCCTCAACACCTGAATTTCTGCATTGTGAAATCTGAGCTCAGGTTATCTTATTTAAAAGTGACTGATTAAATTACAGGATGGTAAACAGTAAGTAAGCTAAAATATTAAACCCCCAGACCACTCCTGATAGACATTAAAAAATTTAAGCATGTTCTTTTTATTAGGCCCTGCCTCTGACTTCTCATACTCTCGCTGTATCTGCTCCAAACACCGACTTCAGTGACTTTTTGTGGTGCAATTTTCCATACCTCTGGGGTGAACAAAACAACAAAGAGCAGGAGCACAAAGCATCATTTTGAGGCAGAGTTCTCTCGGCCTGAAATCCATGGAGAAATTCGTTGTTTGTTACGGGTAGCAGGAAGGAAGAAAGCAGTATTACTGTCAATTCTATGAATGTAATCATTCTCATGTTGTTGTTTCCTTGACCAGTTATTTCCACAGCAAAATATGTATCACAGTCAGCTTGGGCCCATCTCTAGCTTTATGTCATGTTTCAGTACAAACTTCCCTGCAGGTATTAGTATCAAACTGTTCTTGTCAGAAGATTGCGTTATGGTACTGAGGTCCTTCCACCTTAATAGAGGCTCCCTGGAAAACATGTCCTTATACTGCCTGAGGCTGTTTCTGGATCAGCACCTGAATTAGGATTTTTTTTTTTTTTTAACACACATTTTATCTCATGGGGAGAAAAGCTGCCTTTCTGTGCTCTAAGTGAGCTTATCCCTTCTGCAGAGAAGGCAGGAGGTCCGCACGGACCAAGACGGAGCTGTGCAGAGTATTCCAGCATCTGCATCCCCCTGCCTGGGGTCTGCTGTCAAACCCCTCAATATGCTGTACATATGAGTAAGGAAGAGAACGGTGAGTGTGGTGGCATGTTTATAAGTGAGCAAGCACACACACTTCTTGTGCATGAGATACTGGAGGTGAGGAGGTGAAGTTAAGGGAAACATGGCTGAGTTCTGGTCTTAGCATCTGATTTTCTGGGACACAGTACCTGATTCTGTTTTCATTGATGAAACCAATGAAAAGAAGCCTGTTTATGAAAATAAAAGTATATGTATGGTAAATAAGGATGTGTAAAGCTCTTAAAGGCACTGTGGCTTAGAAAGCAAGGTGTGAATTAATAGCTTCTCTTCTGTAAGAACAATCCTGACTTAGCACTTTCTTGTTGATTCCTGTCACTAAGTCTTTTGTGTGTGCATATAAATAAATGAGTGAAAACTGGAAAGCCATTAGAAAATGCCTGCATTTCCATTTTCAGTACAACTTGGTTCCTAGTTTTTTTCTTTTGAATGTGGGGAATTTCTTTTGAATGTGGGGGTGAGGAAAAAACCTCATTGCTATGATTCTGGCATGTATTTGACTGTTTAAGACGGGCATCAAATCTAGTAACTTCTTAGTGAACTAAGGCAGATGTGCCTGCTTAAAGGGTTTTTTGGCACCCGATGCTGTAGAAAACATGCTTTTGTGTTTGACGTCACATAGGAAAAGTGGCTTGTGGCCTCTGGATCGTGATGTGACTTTGGGGGGTTTTCTGGATTTTCTAGTACTACAAATCTTCTGCCTGCTCAGGTACTTCTTCCCCGTGGTCAAGTAGTCTTCTGCATTATAGGTTTTCATTAGCCCAGCAAACCTATCATGGATATGTTGGAGAATTTCCAAAGGACGGGTTTCAGGGACTGTGCACAGAGGGGCTTCCGTGAGACATGTAAAGGTTTCTTTCTGGAAAGGCACATAAGGTTTTCTTTATGTAAACATAGCTGAAATATCATTGTATTGCAGGATAGAACTTCTTTAAATCTGACCTTAAAATGGAATTCCTGCAGAATGTAAGAAATACAGACAACCCCCCCAAAAGGCTTGTTTACCAGGCAAAAACTAAAAGGAATCTCTGCTTTCTCATGTAACTTGAAGACCAACCTAATGCCTCTATAACTCCCAAGATGTGTATTTGTGATAGATGAATCTATGTTTCTGGGTATTGTAAGTTGTGGAAAGGAAGATAGTGGTTTATAAAAAAATTCCTACCCTGAACAAGCTACTCCACATTGTTACAGAAGGTTAATAATTCTTTTAACGTCTGTAAAGTCTTGCCACACCCTTTGCTGAAGAACGTGAAATCAAACTGTTTCTCTGATAAATCTTCTAATTTGAGAGATCCCGGTACCAAATGTCCTTTTCAAAGCACAGGAACACGTCCATGCATTGTGGTGTCTGTTGGAGCGGTTTGGCTGCTGATACAGTGCCCTCTGCTGGGGTGACTCTGGTGTTGGGTACCACTGTCAGAGCCAGGCAGGGCTCTTCAGCTGCCTGGAGTGTTCCTGAGGTGCATGTGTGATTTACATATGTGTATCTTCCTTCTGCCTGGAGGGCAGGCAGAGGATGGCATTTTTACTTACTCAGATAAATGCAATGCACAAGTTGTTTCATTTTATAAAAGCTCTATGCTGCCACCAACCTATTCAAAGACAATGGATCACTGAGATTTTCTGCCTCACAACCAGAGTAGATTATTTTTTCTTAACATATACTGAGAGCCTAACATCCTCTTCTGTGCCACAGAGCAGCTGTGCAGTGGTACTGATGCCAGGTGTGACACCCCTCTCTCCCATTGGCACAGACACACTGGTTACAGCCATTATCGCACTTGGCTTTTTGGATGCTGAGAAAGTGTGGGGTTTGTACCATGAGTCACTCACAGAAAAGAAATGTGGTATTTCAACAAGTGTGTTAATATAAGGGCTTGCAGTCAAGTCTTTACCATGTAGGGTTGAAAGTATGAATTCAAGGCTAGCCTTGAAGGAAGCCACCTTTGTTATTTGCTTGCCAAAACCTGGCAATCTTAATCAGCGGTTTAGGTTTGCTTTTGTGTAGGTGGTATTAAACAATTATTTCTAGCTACAGAAATGAACATGCCAAAACAAGGCTTTATTCTGCTTTGTGCATGTGTTTATGCAGATAGGGGAGAATGAGAAGGTAAAAGGACAAGAGTTTGCATGCCATATTTACAGTTTGTCAGGTGAATGGATCGGGTGCAGCACCATCCAAATACAGTGGACTGTTCTCACCACTTAGTGGGTATTGAAATAGTTTGTATTGTAGTAGCTGGTGTGTTTTTGGCTGATGTGATGGACTGGTATGTATATGTTGTTTGAAAATCCAGTTTGCACGTTTTTATGCAAAACACAATTTGCAGCTTTATTCCAAAGGCTAGCTCATGTAAAATGCCCTATCTTCAAACCATTTGCAACAGCGCTGTCTTTTCTTTAAGGTTTTGACAAAGGGAAGGACGATGTGTCGCAGAGCAAAGAGGATACAGCACATTCTATGTCCAAAAGCAAGGTAAGGAAAGAAGCCTCCTAATCCAGCTTAAAATAGTCTGTATGCAAAGGAATTGAGTATATTTTAAATTAAATGCAAAAGTATTTAACTTTTGTTGTAGATAATCTTGAAGATTACTCTTCAGATTCAGCAGTAGATAAAGATTAAAGGGAATTTCTTAATATAGTTCTTGGGATGACATAACATAAAAAACTTTTGTTCACATTAGTGCAAATGAAACGTGGAGTCTTTGCACAGTCATCTTTGGGTTTGATGTTGCCTCATCTAATACAATGATGGATGGAGGCCAACTTGTGCTATGGAGCAGAATTTAAAATCCTTTTAAGCTGTAGATGAAGATGCTGTTCACTGAGCTGTAGCAAATCTTCTAAGAATGTTGAACTGTAATTGGGAAAGAGTTTAATGGCTTAAATTGCTGGAGAAACCGTAGTTAAATGTAATCTGTTGTCCTGTCTGTTGCAAAGGCTTCAGTACCTCAGAATCCGACTATAAAGGCCTATCTCATTGGGGCAATGAGAGTGCAAAGGAAGGCGTACTTGGTAGAGTATTTAACTAGACATAATTGGTATGCACGTTTCTGCTTTCTGGCAATCTTGGTAATAGAAATGGAAAAGGCAGGAGCCAGCAAATTTGTAGTCATCACAAACTGTATTGCCAAGATGGAAAAGGCGCACTGAGGATGTCCTAAGTGGAGTTGGACATCGTGGTCACCAAAACCGCAGCATCTCAGGGTGGCTAACCTTGAAAAAGAAGGTTACCTGTGAGCAAAACAAAAAGACTGTATGCCTGAGCAAACAAAAAGACTCTGTTTTCTGTAATGATCCCAGGTTGTTTCTCTCCAGAGATGTGGTTTGTTCCGATTATAATCATTTACACAAGTAGCTTGCAAAAACATTCTGGTTCAGCATAAAATGTTCTTTTCTCAAGGTAATGAAATGGTAGGCACATGATGAGAGATTTGTGTAAAAACTCATGATAGTAATGTAGAGAAAAATTACCATAGCTCACTTTTCCTTTCCCAAATTTTTTAAATATGTAGGTCACATTTATAGATGCTGTCAGTTTCAGGACATTGAATAGGCTGCTCTGATGCAACCCTCTTTATTGGTTGTCCTATTGTGACTCTTTAAGTGAGTGAACATTTTGGTCAGCAAAAGTGCCTGGCATGTCAATACACTGAATTTTTATCTGCTGGTTTTTAGAATGTGGAACTCTTCGAGACATTAAAGAGAAGGGAAAGACTGTATTTTGTGGAGGGGGGAGGTTGCATTTGCTTTGATCACTGAATGGAGTAGCGAACTTCACTCATTCTTCTTATTTAGACAGTGCTAAGGATAGAGTTTAAAGACTTTAAATTACACAGCTGTGTGGTTGTCTGTTTTCTGCCTGGATGTCCCCTGGTTTTTTAGAGAGGCAAATGTGCCAACAGACACTTAAACGGATTGTCAGGGCACAGCAGGCCTGGGCTGCTCTGAAGGGGAAGGCAAGGACCCAAACTTGAACAGG
Source organism: Zapornia atra (assembly GCA_013400835.1). NCBI lineage: Eukaryota > Metazoa > Chordata > Aves > Gruiformes > Rallidae > Zapornia > Zapornia atra. Next base: position 19,513 of record VZTU01014593.1, on the reverse strand, counting down.
GCTAGCCCCTGAGGGAGACAGGGAGATGTCTGCTTCTCGCTGCTTTCACACACAGCTTTTTCTTTCCAGAGCACTCTGCTCAAGGCTCGCATTGCAGTCCCTCAGAGCTGCCCTGAGCACGGGCAGCTGCACCCCTGGGAGACCTGGGGGGATTGCACCTGAGGTCTTTACACAGTTCTCTGATATTTAATCTTTCGGAGCCTTAAAGAGAAAGCTAAAGAGTTATCAAAGGAAAGGAAAGTTACTTAGAGGGAGCATTTTCCTGCACAGTGTCATCAGAATTGCGCTGGGGCATGAGCAGGTTAGTTTCTGCAGCTGATGCTGCAGTTCTGTGGTGTGTAGCGAAGCGTTTCAAGCTGTTGGTTTCTTGCATCTGATTTGGAGTCGCAGAAGATTTGTGTCTTTCAGCTTTACTGCATCCTAGAGCCTTGCTTGTCAGGGAGACACAGGAAGCCTACTTTTCCATCCAGCTCACTTCTGATAGAAATATTTATGTTGGTTCAGAAACCTCTAAATCATTTTTGACTTGGAAATCAAGTTAATATACTGTCTTTTAGGCCGTATTTATTTCTATCAATCATTCATCTTTGACTATCCAGTTTGGTTTTTTCTCTTCCTGGTGCTTATTTTTCTTGGTTCTTACCATTAATTCTTTGTGTGCTTTTGCTTGTGTCATTCTACTATCAATAGAGACCGATATTCCTACTTCTCCTAATGTTTATATATATATACATAATAATGGTTTTATATATATATATATTTATATATATATTTTTTAAATATATATATATATCCTTCTTCATCCTTATTTTTGCCATGTCTGTGTGAGAGACACAGACTCTGTGTGGTTTTTTCTCTTCCTGATACTTATTTTTCTGGTTCTTACCTTTAATTCTTTGTGCTTTTGCTTGTGTCGTTCTACTATCAATAGAGACTGATATTCCTACTTCTCCTAATGTTTATATATAGATACATAATAATGTGTTTTTATATGTATATATCCTTCTTCATCCTTATTTTTGCCATGTCTGTGTGAGAGACTTGATAAGACTAGCGGTTCATTTATAACCCGCTTCAGACTAACAGAAGATGGTAACTGCCTGTCACAGCTGTGGGACTGAAGTAGCAGCCCTTCCTTTTAAGTAAGGATGGAAAGGCCCAGAGTCTAGTGCTCAATGAACCTTGCTGGCAGTTGCAGTAGGTTCTCTTGAAATGTTTTCTTTCTTCTTTTGAATTTTGATCTCCTCCACGTTGCGTGGGTGTAACGCTGAGGAAGTCGCTGGCTTAAAAATACACGAATCACTGACCCGTTTCATAATCCGTTGGACAGGTAAATACAGACCTTTACTCAGTGTCACTTCAGCCAGCTCTGAAATGGAGAAAATGAGGTTTTGTAACCTGTGATACTTACTGGTTTGGGGCGTTTATATGCATGACCTTTAGATTGCATTAGCTTTCTGTTAGAGAGCAACTAGAATATTTATGAATGCTTTACTTAAGATCCTCCTTTATAGCTTGCATAACGAGTTCATTACCTCTTCTTATGTGACAGTGATAAGCATTTTTCCCTCTTCTATTAAAGTACTGTATTTCCTTTAACTTCTAGGCAGAGGAATTAAATTTCAAGTTGTGTGCTTGTCTTAAAACTAGATTTTGAGTGTTAAGAAAATATCTTTAATACAAAATGAAGATGTTTCCTTCATTTTTCTAAGATGAATTTGAAATTTAGAAAACACTTACCTATTGTTGAAAGGATTTTGGGATAAAATTATTTTTTGCACATATCTTTTTGACACTAGCTAGCTAAGTAGATGCCTATGAAGTCTTAGTTCTGAATCAAAGGCATCAAAGTAGGATAAAAGTTAAACTGTTTTGTTCCACTTAAAAATCTATATTTTCATTTTTTTAGTTTGAACATCTGTGCTAAAAAAAAAAGCATGTTCAAGTGCCCTGTTTTTATTACTGCAGTAAGTTTTCTCAAACATTGTGTGGTTTTTGACTTTCATTTTAGAGCATTCCAAAATGAAATTTCGGTGACTAGACTTCATCTTGTAGTCTGATATTTGACATGACTAGCCAGAAATGTTGAACAGCTAGAGAAGCAGTTCTCATAAACTACCCTTGAATTTACACTTTAGAAGTTTACGTTGATTTTTCTTTTTTCTTCTGTTTTGGGTTTTTTTGGGGATTTTTTTGGACTAGGCAGGACCTTTGGGTCCATCAGAGCTATAATTCAGTGCACAAAGAAACGGAACTCTTTTATTTGAAGTTTATATATGGTGGATACCTCCTCAGGGTTGTCTAGGGGAATGACGCGACTGGTTTGGTTTTTCTTTTAATAAGAACTCTGTATCCTGGCATGGATCTCTGGTGACTCTAGTCTAGCTTGTAGGCAACAGATGCCAAGGAATAAACTTTGAACCTTACAAAGATATAGGGAGAGGAGGGAGGGAGAAATCATGTGGTGCTGAGGCAGCATATTGTCCTGTCATGAACAAGGACTTGGGTTTCACAGACAGACCTGAGCCCTGTGCCCCTGGCTGTTGCCGCTGTGAGCTTCTTGAAGATGACTTGCAAAAAGTAATCGGAGCGTGGGATTAGGGAGGAAGGAGCAGAACGTGTGCACTTGGTGGGCAGTTGTACTCTCATAATTTATAGAGCACTGAATCTGAGAGTGAAGAGGCTGTATTTTCCTTCATGGGTCATGGGGTAAGTGCCTCTATGGCAATGCATTCAGTGGAGCCATCAAGTAATGAATAAAGATGTTGGGATTCGTGTGTCATGGGAATGACTCCTGTGTTTAAACACTGGGATTCTTCTTAAACCTTGCTCTGCTAAAATAAGCCCTGACTAGTCAGGTCTGCAACATATCAAGTAACAAGCTACATGCACTAAATCTTTGCTGTGTATAGTTCATCTGCTTCTGGAGAGATCTCAGACTTCTTTCTCATAAAACCCTTATGAATAAAGACTCCATAATAAATAGGAGGTGAACAGCTCATGTTACAAGTTGTGGGGTTTTTGTTAAGTGGGAGTAGAGGAGTGAGAATAAGAACCTTACAAACGTAACTGTGCATTTCAAACACTTTCTAAAGTGTCTGCAACAGTAATATATCCTTGTATCTCTCATTATAATTCATTTATTATGCATTTTGTGAATTCTAGTCTGAATCCAAGCTTTTCAATGGCTCCGAGAAGGACATCTCTTTATCTTCAAGCAAGCTTACAAAAAAAGAATCTCTCAAGGTAAATTAGTTTCCAAGTAGCCCCTTTGTGGACTGTAAATGCATTCACATAGTTGTACTGTATTCTCTTAACAAGGAGGCAAAAATGCCAAATAATGATGAGACCTCTTTGAAATATTGAAGTAATGTGTGAAGTAGTGGTGTTGATTCTCTTCAAATCTGATTGTATGTTACTTGAGTATGGGCTTCAATAATGTAGTCTTTAAGATGGCACAAGGTTATAGGATAACTCAGAAAATTGTAGGATGATTCAGGTTGGCAGGGATTTAGGACACCTGCATGCAATGAAATATCGAATTATCAAAGTTAAAATTTGCAGGCAGGACCTCTGGTTTCTGCACTGCCTTTGTCCTCCGGTGTTGTAACAAGACCAAACTCCACTGTATAACAGATACCATGTCAGGAGAAATATAAAATTAATTGCCTCTAAAAGAGGGCGATACACTGCTGCAGATTTCTACTAATGAGGCAAAATAATTGGTAGGTAAGGGCTTCTGATCAGATAATGTACCTGTAAAGCTGAATCGGGCCCAACTTTGGTTTTGTACTTTACACTGGGAAAGGAAGGCAGCAAGAGGGGTTGTTTGGTTGGTTTCCCCCATGTGATTCTTAAAAGAATTTTGCAGTCTTCAGTTGTAAAAGCAAAGTGCAGCAGAATCTGACATTGGGTACATGGTTACGTTCAAGAGCAGCAAGCCATTGAAACAGAATTTGAAACAGTTGTAGTCAAATCCTGTGTTTTAAAGGTGCTTCTGTATTGCAAATTGAATTTACCATGGTTTTTCTCAGCTTGCACTGGTACCTTTCTTTTTGTGCTCCTATTAATGGTTTTTTGGCTGTGACATTGTAAATATTTTTATTATTATTTGCAGGTTCAAAAGAAAAATTACAGAGAAGAAAAGAAGAGAGCCACGAAAGAATTACTTAGCACTATCACAGACCCATCAGTTATTGTTATGGCTGACTGGTTGAAGGTCAGAATCCAAGTGTGAAACCTGAGTTGGCGATGTAGCAGCTGGCTGTTTCTTTCTGACCAGAATAGAAAAGGCTCCATAATCTTTTACTTGCTGTTAATGTTTTTCTACAAGCACAGCAGCCACTAATTGCATCTCAGGGTCTCTGTGCTCAGATCCTAGAGGAATAACAAAGAAACCTAGCTCCCACTTACTGCAGTCACCATACTGCAGTTGCGTGCATCTTGTGTGTATAGCCATTAACTTCAGATGAACTGGTGTTACAATGTTAATTTTGTCTTTTTTATTTTGCACTTTGAATTGAAGCTCTGTTATGTCTGTAGCAATAATGAAGATGGTTTAGTCAGTTGAATACAGATTTCATTGTGTATCTCTGGTAATTTTCCTTTCCTCTCATTAAGAACTACCTGACCTCTAATACTGGTACAAAAGGTGGGGAATTAATTTCTCAAAGATAGCAGTCAGTGTCATCAGCAGTGGTGCAGTTGATATATTTGTATATAATTTTTTAAGTTTGTAAATATATTCCTTGGAAATTGTACAAGAAAAAAGATCTCTTTCCCATTTTTAGAATTTGTAGCTTATCTGGAAAAAGTTTCTTCAGTTTTTGCAAAAATCAATGTAAACAGGCTAAAACATTGCACAGATGTCAAGTCGGTGTTCAAGCCTACAGATACAGAAGTAATTAAAATCCAGAGTTGACAGAATTGATGCAAGCAGGCTAGTCAGATGTGCAAATTCAGGGACTTGAAAAGTTTTTATGCTTCACATATAGGTTGAAGCAAACAGCTATTCTAAGAGGTTTTACCTAAGAAAGACAAATATAACTGAGCTATTTTGTGAATATCCTATTTTTCTTATGTGACGTCTGCCCTGTTTTCAGAGGAGTTCTGTTCCTGGAGATTATCCTATATTCATGCTAGTGGTAAAATACATTCAGGATAGGAAAATTCATGAAGGTTTTAGGTTAATATTTAAACTTCCCATATCTGGATGTGTGTATACCCATTTGTAGAATAAGTATTCATCAAGAGAAAATAGAAGAGTGAACATTAAAGTTGTACCTTTGCACTGTCTTTGATAAACCTGGGTAAACTTTTGATAGACCTGATAAACTTTGCATGAAACAAAATCAAATAAATATTTTCCATTTAAATTTTCATGTTGTTAAGGGGGGTGGTTTTGGTATTGGCTTCACTGAGCTATAACTCTGTTTATCTTGTAGATTCGTGGTACCTTGAAAAGCTGGACCAAACTGTGGTGTGTACTGAAGCCAGGAGTGTTGCTTGTTTACAAAACCCCCAAAAACGGCCAGTGGGTAGGAACAGTGCTCCTGAACGCTTGTGAACTCATTGAGAGGCCTTCTAAAAAAGATGGCTTTTGTTTCAAACTCTTTCATCCTTTGGAGCAGTCCATATGGGCTATAAAGGTTAGTGATAGCATATATGCTTCTTAACGGATGACTAGCATTAGCCAGCTATGAGTAAAGACAACCTTAATGAAAAGCTGAACTGCATTTTCCCTTGTAACTTTAATGGTTTGTTTATTCTGAATATAAGCCTCCCACATCTAGTCCTCTTCATCACAGAACATATTTGATTTATGCTGCTCTGTATACTTAAATAGCTTCAGAAGTGCAGAGGGATGCCATTAAAGGCATTAATGCCATTTACTGGCAATCATGTAAATGAAAGGAATGACTGTATAATGCTGTAGTTTACATCAGTTGAATCTGAGAAATTAAGGAGGGAAGTGATTTGCCAAAATGAAAGAGTTGAGATGTGTTACAAACAGTTCTTGGCTTCCAACCCTATATTACTGCAATAAAACGTCAGCCTGGTTCAGTTTGATTGTAAGAGTAGAAATTCAGATTACTACCTTGTGCAATAATAGCTCATATTGCAACTTGTTAGCCAGTTGTGTTCCTTTTTGGATACAGTTTTAGGAAGATAAATGTTCCCTTTCAGTTCTGATGACTGTTTGCTTTATCATACATGGTATAATATTGTGAGCAGCTTTTATCTGTAAGTGTTGAAAAACCACAGTGTGTTCTGCACAGCAAAGGTTTATTTCAGTTTCTAGTAAGACTCTTTGTTTGCTACTTACTGGTCATTGTTTAATAGTCAATTACTGGTCAATAGTAAACAAACTATTGTAGTCCTTGTTTTGTGTTTGCACATGGGGAGGGGGTGCAGAAGCACAGCACAAGTGAACACACTTACCTCCTGAAGTGACATCGTGCTTTAGATGAAGTGATGCTACGTTATTAGGAACCTTATCATAAAAAATTAATTATGCCCTATGCAACATACATTTTAAGATAGCTGCTAATTGTGAGATTGTATCTTCGAATCTGAACTTGATACAGATGTGCAGTTACATCTGTGGAATATGCTGTAATGATATTGTCATCTTTACCTCAGACTGGGAAGTTGGTCAGCTAGTATAACCCTGGTATTTGTGGTCTTCCTGAATTGTTATGATTATCAGCGTTACCTAAATTTATCAAATTTACATCAAATCTTTTGTAGCTGCTTTTGAACAATTGCATTTAAATATTGCTTAGGAGGACTTTTGGCTAATTGGCTGGGATCTCACATTTGCAGAACACAAACTTCTTACCCACTTTCAGAGCTACAGAGTTTGGTGATAATGTGATTTAATTAATTATGATCATGTGTACATACATTGCAAAGTGGTGGCCTGTCTCCAGATCACAAATCGGTCTTATATTTCTTTATTGCTTGGCAATGAGAAATGGATGTGTTTGTTTTCTTAACTAGATATTTAGAATTTAGAGGACATGCCCCACCAGATTTTTACTTTTTTAAGGTAGGTCAAATTTTGAACCTGAACAAGTTGATATTGTCCATTCTAAATGTGCTGTGAGCTGGAGTGGCGTTTGTTCATTTTGGTATGGCTATTTGCAGTTGAGAAATACTGGATTTAATTAGATAAAAGGCCTTCAAGTTTGAAATCTTTTTCTGCCTTGTTTACCTAGTCAATTGCAACATTCCAGTTACAGGTTTATTATTGGGAGGCAAACTTTCATAAGCGTAATAGCAATGGGCTGATTTACAGAGTACATTTACCAGAATGAGCCTGAAGTCATAGGCAGAATGAGCCTTGTTTGCAGTCAGTGCAGGAAGATGATGTTGCAAGAAACATTTACACAGGCATAAGTTCTGCAGGAGAGTTTCTCACAACAACACATGTCCCATGGTGTGTCCTTCTGGCAGACTGCAAGTTCTCTTCTGCAGTAGTTTGTGGCCAGTCACTTCACACGCTCCCTTAAGCCTGTTGCTGTGGTCTTCGATGTTCCTCCTGCACTCTGAGGTAGCTGATGCACTGGACTGTGTTCTGCCTTCCTCATGTGCCCGGGCCTGATGCCATTTCAATTTTCTAAAGCTAATAACTAGGAAAGCTAATGCAAATAACTTTTCATGAGTAAATTTAGCCAAGCATGACTGTATATTAGTTTTTATTGCTTTCTCTGAATGCTCATGGCATTTGAGTTTTATTGGCATGAATATTCTGTAACTTCAGAGGCTTTTTTGATCTAGTGGAATTTTTAACTTGCCCTTTACCTTGCGTTTGAGTAGTTGGTACCATCATGTTGTCAGGAGCAGAGACAGTTCAAATAGTCACCTGACAGACAGAATTTGCACAGAATGCTATCATACTGAAAATTGATTTTGAAAACAGAATGGGTGATACCAAAGAAAAATGTCCAGTGCTTTTGGAACAGCAATCAATTAGGGGAAATCTAGAACCATGAGCAGTTATTCTAAATTAATTCAACCTACTTAAATGTTCACTGCAAATTATTCATTTGCTTTTAATCAATGTATTGGCAAAGCACCTGTGGAAGTATAGCTTTCTTGTATTAAAAGTAAATACACACAAACACCCCCCCCAACATGAAAACCACACTTCATCTCTAAATGGCACCTCTTTGGTACAGTGTGAGTAGTGTACCTTGCATGCCCACAGTACAACCCTAAAGGAGAGATCTCATGGGTAGATATCTGCCTTTAGTCTATGTTCTGTGACCTGAGAGTCTCAAGGACTTGTAATGGCTGAGGCCTTTACACAGTGCTGGTGCACCCACAGTGCTGCTATCCCCTCTGTGCAGCACACCAGGACCTCTCCCAGCCCTGCCTGGCATTGCACTGTGCCATGGATCTCTCCCCTCCACAGAGGCACAGAGTGGCACCTCTTCCCTGCCTACCTGCCCTTGGGGTGTGGAGTACTTCTGCATGGGGTTGTCCCTCCTGGTTCTCCTAACTTGCTAACTCCTAATCCCTGTGAGTCTACGTCATGAAAGTCTGTTCAGTCTTTCAGCTCACTTGGAGGGGGACTGAGGTTTGGAATCTTGTTTCTAACACCCACGTCGCTGTTACTCCGTACTGACTATCTGGGAGTTTCTGAACATCATTTACACTAGCACTAGCTTGCCTGTATTGGTATTTAAGTGCCACCAAGACTCCTAGTTACTTGCCTCTTGCCCTCAGAAACGTTCTGGCTGTTTCATTTGCTTGCTTCTAAAATACCTGCCTTTATCTGCTTTTGCTCAAAACTTCTGCTGGCTTTCCAATTCCTTCTTCTAAGCCTTGTACTGGCTTTTCATCAGGCTATTATCAGGGGTAAATCAGTCCAGACAAAAACGTGTTAACTCATCAGTTAGGCAGGTTTAACCCAGCTTCCAACAATAGCTTCAAGTATCTTTCATACAGCCCTCTTTGCCTACCAGTTTTCTTAAAGGTACAGAGGTAAACTGTTTTTGAAGGGGCTTTAAAATGGTTGTTTAGCATTTTATTCTGAAATGAAGCTCAACAGAAATGTAAAGGTCTTTTGGATTACTTTTTAAATTTGGAATGTGAAGAACTTCATAGTGAAAATTAAACTTTGGCATTTGACATCCCCTGTGTGTCTTTTAGTTGAACATAATGTCATGGTGTCCTGCTGATACCCTTTATAGAGAGACTTAAGCATCTAAATGTCTATTATGGACCTGGGCATAATTACTTTTTTTTCTTATTTCAATGCTAAGCCTACAGTTAGGCAGCTAAATATTGTGTGGAATTGGCTTCTGGGTAAGTAGAGAGGTTGAAGGTGAAGGAGGAAGGGAGAAAGGATGAGTGGGGTCCTGTAGCAATACATAGTGTTTGAGTGGGAGGTGTTATTTCCATATTTTTCAATATCAGTTGACTGAAGTGTCTTCTGAGGACAGACAAAACCCATGGAGTTCTGGAGCATAGGGTGCTGGTGAGGTGTCAAACACTTTGTCATGTAAAATAAGCATGAAGTGTATCACTTTAAAGGGCCTCACGTTCTCTGCAGGAGTTTGCCTTGCCCTCCTTTCTCCCTCAGCTATGAACCACAACCTCCTTGTAAGAGTTGAGAGGAACCTTTGCTCTCAAGAATGAATGGGATTGAAAGGGAAAGAGCCAGTTGCAATACAAATATGGGGTCTTCTATGAGGCAGCATTTGTTGCAGATCAACTCTTAAACCACCCCACAGACATGTCTTTTGTTTTGCTTGCTTTTGATCTTACCTCTTCAGCTGAAATACTGAGTTGAAGAGGAATGGCCTGTCCCTTGTGACCTCCCTACACCCACCTGCAGGAGCTCCCAAGCAGTGAGAGGGACTGTCCCATGGTGTTTCTTTGATGCTTTTGTCATCTTGCTATAAGTAGCATCAGCAGAGCACTTCCAAGTTACTGTCCCAGGTAACTGTTGATTTACAAAAAAACCCTCAAGAAAGTCAACACAACCAAATAACTGAATCCCAAAGACCTTGCTTTTTAAAATGGGGTTGAACTGGGAGCTATACTTAGAATGAAGTCTTTGAAGAAGAAATCCAGTAAAAGAGGGCTGTCCATCTTTCCATTCATGTCTTCATTAGATGTTGCTGAGTGACAGTAAATAGCCCTGCGGTGTGTCAGCTTGTTCTTGCGTTGAATGGCGAACGGTCAAGCTGAACTGAAATGTCTGATGCTGTTGCTTGTTTTGTGTATTTCAAGGGTCCCAAAGGCGAAGCAGTTGGTTCTATAACTCAGCCGTTGCCCAGCAGTTATTTGATCATCCGAGCTGCCTCAGAATCAGATGGTAAATAGGCATTTCGGTGTTATTCTGCAGTGACAGCAGTTAATGATTAGAAAGAGATGGTTTCAGCTCTATTACCATGTCTGTTAACAGCACTGTGATTGCAGTTTAACCATTGTAAGGGTTCTACCTTAATTTAGCACGTTCCATTGTGGCGGTACCAGTAGTTTTTCATGGTTATTAAAGGAAAATTTTGAACTGAAAAAACTGTCATTGAACTCCTTGTAGCTGTCTTGTGGTGGCTGGGTAGAGGCGCAGGAAGGGTTTATTTCAGATTTAACTATATTAATATATGTCTAAATAATCAAGCTAGTGTCTTTCTGAAGTGCAAATGTGGGCATTCTTCCTTTCTAATGAAAACATTTGTGTATTATGTGCTCTTAATGTGCATTATAAATGTGGGCTCCCTGGTATAAAAAAGACAGGGACCTCCTGGAAGGGCTATGAAGATCATTAGGGGCCTGGAACATCTCCCGTATGAGGACAGGCTGAGTGAGCTGGGACTGTTTAGTCTGGAGAAAAGAAGACTTAGGGGGGACCTAATTAGTGTTTATAAATATCTTAGACATGGGATGCAGGGGGAATTGGCCAGCCCCTTTTCAGTGGTCTGTGGGGACAGGACAAGGGGCAATGGCTGCAAGTTAGAGCACAGGAAGTTCCGCACCAACATGCAGAAGAACTTTTTCCCAGTGAGGGTGACAGAGCCCTGGGACAGGCTGCCCAGGGGGGTGGTGGAGTCTCTTTCTGGAGATATTCAAGTCTCGTCTGGATGCCTATCTATGTAATATGAGATAGGGAGCTGCTTTGGCAGGGGGGGTGGAACCGATGATCTCTCCAGGTCCCTTCCAACCCCTACGATTCTGTGATTCTGTGATTATATATAGCAGTTGCACAGAGTTCTAGTAGTAAAAACTGCCGCCAAATACAGTTTTGTAACACCCTTCATCACTGGGAAGGTGGTGGTCAACATCAGTGCAACCATCTTCCGAGGTTACAGTGTGGAAAGAAAATTTGAGAGTGTTGTCACCTTCATAGCAGCTGCTTTCCTTCTACTGGCAAATTATGCATACCCCTGCAGACTTCACACGTAGGACTCCCTTTGCCTTCTGTCTTGAAGAGGGGGTTAGATAGATGGAAATGAAGAAATAAGGAGCAGAAAGAACACATGAATTTTAGTTATTTTGGGGAAAAAATATTAGAAGGTATGCTGTGTTATATTGAAATGGCATTTATATGCTATGGTCACAGCTCCTTTTCCACATTATTACTGTTTTATGTGAGCAAGTTTTGCCAACTGATGCAGTTACTTAGTCTTCAAAACTAGAGCAGGCCTGCAGGCGGCTTTGGAGAAATTCAACAGTCAGGGCTGGATGGAACCATATGGAAGAAATATTGGAATATGCTCAAACAGAATCACGATTTACCTTGCTTGTCCTACCCTTGTAGCAAAGCTGGGCAGTTGCGAGTTGTTTTTCTGTCCCCACCAGATTATAAGATCCAATGTATGTAACATGGAACAACTCTGAAAACTGTCTTGAAAGGCAACGTAAGCAGACCTAAAAGGACTGTGACATTAGAAGATGGAAGTTGCATAGCTTGGTTAAATCCTTAATTTTCAGTCTAACGATAACTTTGTCTTCAGGCAGGTGTTGGATGGATGCTTTGGAGCTGGCACTGAAATGTTCGAGTCTGCTTAAGCGTACAATGATTAGAGAAGGGAAAGAGCACGACTCAGCAGACACTACTCATGTCTCTCTCTACGGGCTGCTCCGTGCTAACAACCTGCACAGTGGAGAAAACTTACCGTAAGTGAATTAATTACTAAGTCTGATTGTCCTTCAGGCAGAACTTTATAGCAGTAACTTCTTCACAGGCAGAATCTCTTTCTCAGGTTGTGGTTCCTTTTGCTAACAACCTGCACAGTGGAGAAAACTTACCGTAAGTGAATTAATTACTAAGTCTGATTGTCCTTCAGGCAGAACTTTATAGCAGTAACTTCTTCACAGGCAGAATCTCTTTCTCAGGTTGTGGTTCTTTTGGCTCCCAAGTTCTCTTTCTGTGCCTTATTTGCACCGTGGTTTATACTGTATGTGGATAAAATGAAACAAATCTTTTTTTCAAGCAAAGTGGGTACAGAGGAAGGTTTGACCCGAGAAACTCAGTCAGGTATCACATCAGTAAGTTTAAGTATTCAGTTAAACTGGTAAAGTTTAATTTTTTTATCTTGAAGTTGGTCTCTCTTGTTAGCTTCATCTGAAAGTAAGAAGCTTGGTACATGTGATAGAAGTTGGTAGATGTGAATATAAGTTACTGTTCTTTGGATAAAGAAATTAATATTCCTGCTGTTATTTAAATGATTGCAGTATGCCTCAGCTTTGAATCACCAGACAGATGAATAATGATTTGATCACCCTATTATTGCATTAAATGCACAAAAGTTGAAATTGTCTGGTATCTCTTATGTCTGAGTGCTCTTGAGGAGCTCCCTGTTTATTCCAATTCAGTCAGATTTTGGGGAGCATCAGCATTTGTGGAAATATATTATTAAACAAGCATGGTGAATGAATGGTGTTTTCAAACATTTCAATTGTGGTACCAAAGAACATTATAAAAGGTTTAGTCCTTTATTTGAAATAATAGGGTCTGAAGCTTGTGCTAGGCACAGTTTCTCTCAGGAATCTTCCCTGAATATGATGTACTTTCAGGTGGGTGTAAATTTATATCAAATAATCTGTCCCACCCAGCTGCCCATCTGTTTTCTGGGTGGGCGGGAATTTTGTGCTCCTGTGTTTGAGACAGAAGACCTGAAAGGGGAAAAATGGAATTCTTTCTGGCATAGGTAGTCCAAAAAGCACAGAAAAGGCAAATTATTGCCCCCAGCCTATAGTCAAGGCCATAGCCAGATGACCAGGCAGTCTCAGCTACACTTCTGCTCCTTCTGTTGTCTCATGGAAACAATAAAACTGCTGTGTGTACAATTCAGCTGGAGATGTATGCTCATGACTAGTTGTTTAATATCAGCAGCTGGCCCAGTTTACAATCCCAGCAATTAGCTACCACTGTTAAGTCTAATTAAGACTAATGGTTTAATTAAGTAGATCTTTTGATACAGCGTATTGTAAGAATATTCAGTGTGTTAAACTGTCTAAGTAACTGAAGCTGCAAGCTTAGTTTTAATGGGGCTGGCAGGAGAGGGAGAAGAAAGCTTCAACTGAGAGCTAGCTTTTTAAAGTACCTTAACAGCAAGAGGAGGCCCAAGGAAAACATTGGACCAATCCTTTTTGAAGATGGTCACCTGAAAAAATAAGGATGAAGAAAAAGTGGAGGCATTCAATGTTTTTTTCCCTCAGTCTTTAATAACACTAGCAGACCTTGGGCTGCATGGTCCTCTGAGTTGGAGGACCACGAGTATGAGAACTTCCATTTGTGGAAGTGGCTTTTCCACGTGGACACTGAAATCATAAGAGACCAGCTGTATTGGTTGAATGTTTACAAGCCCGTGGGGGTCTGATGGGGTTCATCCCAGAGTACTGAAGAAACAAGCAGATGTTACAGCAGGACCCCTCTGAATCATGGTACTGGGTGTTTGGGGAGGTTCCTGCTGACTGGAAGCTAGCCAGTGTTATTCCAGTTTACAAGAAAGGCAGGAGGAAAGACCAGGGGAACTACAGACCTGTTAGTTTAACCTCAGTTCCTGGAAGAATCATGGAAGATCATACTGGGTGCTACTGAAGTACACTTAAAGAACAGTTCACTCTTTGGGTGCAGTCAACACACAGGTTCACAAAGGGAGAGTCCTGTTTAACTAACCAGATACCCTTCTATGATAAGGTCACCCACTAGCGGGTGAAGGGATGGCAGTGCATATGGTTTTTTGGGATCTTAGTAAGGTTTTTGATATTGTCCCTCACACCATCCTTCTGGACAAGTTGTCCAGCTGTGATGAGCAGTTTCATGATGTGCTGGTTGAAGAACTGGCTGAATGGCAGGGCTCAAAGGGATGTGGTGAATGGGGCTGCATACAGCAGGCAACCAGATACCAGCAGTGTTCCTCAGGGCTCGTCCTAGAGCCAGTTCTGTTCAGTAATTTTCAGTGCTCTGGATGCAGGAATTGATTGTAGCAGTGGCAGGTTTGACAATGATAGCAAACTGGGACATGCTTTTGATTCTCTTGAGGGCTAGGAGGGCTTGCAGAGGGATCTAGATAGATTGGACCATTGGACAGTTATCAGTGGCATGCAGTTTACCATGAAGAAATGCTGGGTTCTGCACCTTGGACACAGTAACGCTAGACACAAGTATACACTGGGAGAGGAGTGACTGGAGAGCAGCCTGACAGAAAGGGACCTGGGGGTGCTGGCCAGCAGCAGCTCAGTGTGAGCCAGCAGTGTGCCCTGGCAGCCCAGAGGGCAAACTGCACAAACAGCATAATGAGCCAGCCAAAAGAGGAGGTTACTCTGCTGTATTCAGTGTTGGTGTGGCCTCACCTTGTGTACTTTGTCCAGTTCTGCGTCCCTCAAGTTAAGAAGGGTCTGAATGTCCTTGGATGCATCCAGAGGAGGGCAGCAAAGCTGGTGAAGGAGCTGGCAGGCATGTCCTGAGAAGAGCAGATAAGGACTTTGGGCTTGGCTAGCCAGGAGAAAAGGAGGCTGAGGGGCAACCTCACTGCTCTCTGCAGCTTCCTGAGGAGGGGGATTAGAGAGGGAGGTGCTGAGTTCATATCCCTGGCATCCAGTGACAGGACACATGGGAATGGTTCAAAGCTGCCTCAGGGGATGTTCAGACTGGACATGAGGAAGCATTTCTGTACAGAGAGGGTGGTCAGAGTCTAGGACAGCTTGCTAGAGAGGTGGTTGATGCCCCAAGCCTGTTGGTGTTTGAGTGCCCTTAATAACACGCTTTAACTGTTGGTCAGCCCTGAAGTGGTCAGGCAGCTGGACTAGGTGATCACTGTAAGTCCCTTTCAACTGAGCTACTCTAAACTCCGTGTGTTTGGCAGTTCAGTGAGAAGTGTACATCCGGTGTGTGCTTCCACCAAAGCTGGTTTGACGCTGCTGCTAGATCAGGCTCATTACTGGCAATTTGAGAGTGCATTTCATTATTGTGTGAAGTTGAAGATTCATTTAGTCTTTTTTTTTTTCTAGGTTAAATGACAGTGAAATTGAAAGGCATCACTTTAAGGATCAAGATATGTACTCTGACAAGTCTGATAAGGAAAATGACCATGACCACGAGGAGTCTGACAACGATGGGTTGGGGAAAAGCGAAGAAAGCGACAGCGACACGTCGGAGAGACAGGACGATTCTTACGTCGATCCAGAGCCGATAGATATCAAGGAAACTACTTACTTAGAGCAGAGCCATGAAGAACTTGGGGAGGTAAAACTTCTGTTGGTACAGTGACCCGAGCTGCTTCTCCAAATAGAAAGCTGATACTTTAGGGGTCAGGTTACAGTTGGAAGTTGGCTTGCAAGCCTGGCTTTCATTTTTTTCAGCAATACTGGGGAGAAAAGTTCTGTTCACCCATGATCTGCTCTGCTTTGCCGCTCTGGTGCTTGTAGCATAGATTTTGACAGAGATAATGAGATTATCTGGTATATTTCTTAGACAGAAGGTGCTTAGTTTGAAAGGGCCACCTGCAGTTGAAGTCGGTATTTGGTTTTTATTAACTTCTGGGATTTTTTTCTGGAGTTTGACAGCTGTGAGGTCTGCAGAATTCAGTGGCAGGCTTCCTGTGTTTCTGAGGTCACCCTGCATTCCAGTATGATGCCCCAGAGCTGCTATTCCCCTTCTGCTGGTTGTCTTATGCACCTACAAGGCAAATAAGACTGTTTTCTGTTTTACTTGTGATCAAGATACTGAAAAATTTACAACAGGAATTGAGACTATTTTTCACAAATTTTCACAAATCTTCCCTATTTTCTGAAGTTGAGAAACCTATGAGGGTTTTTTTTTCATGCCTATGGGAATAAATACTTTTGTGCTTTATTGCTTTATAGTATTGTTTCTAAAGGAAGCAGCAGTTTAGGAAAAGCTGAGGAGTTTTACAATAGATTTTTGACTGTGCGTTTTAGAACTGGTCTGGAAAGGGGGATGCTTTTCCTGCAACCCTGCTTTTGATTTTAGAAACTGTAAGGAAGAACATCTCCCCTCTTCTTGGGACAGAAAAGAGAGTATTGCAGTGTGCCTGCTGGTTTTGCTCACTTACCCCAAGTAGTGGCTTTATTTAGGTACAACCACTGATTCTGTTGACACGTCAAAGCAGTGAAAAGCAGAAATGCGGCAACTTTCGTGGTGGGGAAGAGCTGGTAGCATGAGCAGCCCTTTGCTGTGTAAGTCCTGCACCTGAGACGATGGGGCAATGGCCTTGATGTCTGGGAAGGGGCTAAGGGAGGATTTCTGAGCAACAGTCTACCTCAATTTTTTTCCATTTCAGGGCTATGAAAGCAAATGCAGATTTTAATGCTGAACAGTGATCTGTCATACTTCATTAAAGATTTATCATAAATATATTTAGAGAAAGTTGATTTTTTTTCTCCCATTGTTGTGAGAAAAACTCCAGCTTCTCTGAGTGGTTCACGTTAAGTATCCATTTCCCGTTGTCACTGCGTCCCTAGAATGGGTTGTCCTGTTTCTGGAGGATGATTTCCTTTCTCTTTCCTGTAAGCAGTTTCTTGCTTGTCCTAGGCAGGAGAGGCTGCTCAGACAGAAGTAGTGTCAGAAGAAAACAAAAGTCTGATCTGGACACTACTGAAGCAAGTCCGGCCAGGAATGGACTTGTCCAAGGTTGTACTGCCTACGTTTATCTTGGAACCTCGTTCTTTCCTGGACAAGCTGTCTGATTACTACTACCATGCAGACTTTCTGTCCGAGTGAGTCAGCCCTATCTCTGGTTTTCATTCTTCTCAGTTTTTAAAGTAGAATGGGATAACAGTGTGTACAGAAACATTTGATCCAGTCTACTTAAACAACAACATTAACTGTTTGGGGTTTGAATGTTGGTCTGACAGTCTGTCAGTCAGCAGATAGCCTTGTTTTTGCAAGCTAACTGCCTGAGAACTGAAATGGTACATCTTGAAGTCTGTGCCCTCTTAGTAATTTTAATAGCAATTGTGCTGCAGACATTTCTGGTTTAGCTGGTTAGAATACCTCTCAAAATTAGTTTTAACTTTTTTTTTTCTCTAGGAGACTTATTTAAAAGGGCAAACCAGTGCCAGTTAACCATTTCAATACAGTGTTAAATTCTGTTCAGATTTGTAGTTACCTGCTCAGGGGTAGGTAATAAAGACTTTGCATGGAAATATTATTCCACTTGAGTTACGTACATGAGTAGGCCAGTTCTGTGAAGTAGTAACTTAGAAATGGAAGAACTTGAGTGGGGGGTGGAACAGGATTTAATGTTATGAAGAACAAAATCACAGAAATACCATTTCTGATTGTTTTATTTTCAATTTTCAGACAGTTATTTGAAAAACTTTTATATGATTGGGCTGCAAGTTATACAGTACTGCAGTAAAGCCTTTGTTTTAGTCAGCTCCTCAATTCAAGATCCATCACAACAATCAATAATGTGTTCTAACTGAAACAACACTGATTTTTATCTGTGTGTTCTGTTTGTTTCATAGAGCTGCACTGGAAGAGAATGCTTACAACCGCATGAAAAAAGTGGTGAAGTGGTATTTGTCAGGATTCTACAAAAAGCCAAAGGTTTTTTCTCACATGCCATTTTATCTTTACTTTTGTCTGTCCAGTTAGAGGGCTGAGGGATGTGCTGCAGTTTTTCTTTTTTAAATGATACTGCTAGGCATTTTTTAAAAGCAAGGTTTAAGTTTTCCTCATTTACACAAATGCATCATGGACCTTTTTGGTCCCTAGCCATGCTTAAAATAGTCTGCATGCAATTGCTCTTTTCCCTTGGAGCAGAAGCTGAAGTAAACATTTTGTGATAAAGTTGAGCCAGTTCTGTGTTTACTGTTCTTTGGTAATAACACGCTGCACTTGGATGGTTATTAGTAGTTCCACTTCTTCATTTAGCTTTGTGCTAAATACTCTTTATAGTTATGTGGGTGGGAAATAGTGCTGAAAGAAGAAAGCACTTGGTACCTAACTTCAGGCAAAAGGTCTGTAACAGTTCTACAGGAAAATTCTTATATTCTGTTTGTCTTTATGTGTAGCCTGGGACAGTTTAGCAGATATATTAAATCTGTGCTGATTTCCTTAGAATTAAGAGCAGCGTAACTGAGCATCATACTCAAAGGATGAAATCAAGTACAGTGTACTTAAGCATATATATTATGGTTGCTTTTTTTTTGTGTGGGTCTTCTATTTAGTGACAGACTGATAAAGTATTTTGAGTTCTGTCCCTGCTCTGTATGGTTACTCTCAGTTCTGTTTCTGTTTAGGGACTGAAAAAGCCGTACAATCCCATCCTTGGGGAGACTTTCCGCTGCATGTGGATTCATCCAAGGACGAATAGCAAGACCTTTTACATTGCAGAACAGGTAGCTGCAAGAACCAGAACAAGTATCTTTAAGAAAAATGAGTGCATTGTGTTTTTGTGCAAGCCAAACAACGTGGTAGTTGCAGAAAATGTGTTTCAGTATATGAGTAGTATCCAAAAAAAGCTCTCCTGGTATGCACAGGTTTTTTACAGGAGTGTGTCTTCCTAGAGCAGCAGAAAGAAAGGTGTTTCTAGCATTTCTGTCTCCAGTAAAAGTCAGGTGCTAATTTTCTTAACTCCTGAAATTCCGCATTTGCTTGATGTTTATCTCTAGAGATTATAGCCACATTTCATGTCTATTAACTGTATCCCGTTCTGTGCACCTTGACTTTTCCATTCTCATAATTAGGTCAAGGTTTATTCTGTGTTGCTTGTTCTTCTTTTCTCTTTTTTTTTTTTTTTTAAATTTTAATACTTTTTTTTTTTCCCAACAGGTGTCACATCATCCTCCAATATCTGCCTTCTACGTTAGCAACCGCAAGGATGGGTTTTGCCTTAGTGGTAGCATTCTGGCCAAATCAAAATTCTATGGTAAATAATGTTGGGGTTTTCTTGGTTGTACCTTTATTGAGGAGTGTAAATTTGGTGTAAACGAGCTGTGATTTATGGATGAAAGATGACTGTTAGAAGAATCAGGGGGTTGGTCATTGTGTTATCCTTTCTTTGCAATGTTTTTGCTACTGATC
>VZTU01014590.1:4810-15066 GCA_013400835.1 Zapornia atra | reverse complement strand
AGAGTCCAGTGGAGCTATGGGGATGCTGAAGGGCCTGGAGCATCTCCCCTGGGAGGAAAGGCTGAGTGAGCTGGGGCTGTTTAGTTTGGAGAAAAGAAGACTTAGAGGGGACCTTATTAATGTCTATAAATATCTGAAGTATGGGATGCAGGGGGAATTGGCCAGCCCCTTTTCAGTGTCTGTGGGGACAGGACAAGGGGCAATGGCTGCAAGTTGGAGCACAGGGAGTTCCACACCACCATGGGGAAGAACTTTTACACAGTGAGGGTGAGGGAGCCCTGGGACAGGCTGCCCAGGGAGGTGGTGGAGTCTCCTCTGGAGAGATTCAAGACTCGTCTGGACGCTGACCTGTGCAATATGAGCTGGGGAGCTGCTTTGGCAGGGGGTTGGACCCGATGATCTCTCGAGGTCCCTTCCAACCCCTGGGATTCTGTGATTCTGTGATCTGAGAAAATGTTTCTCAGAAAAATGCCCTGGCAAAGCAGAACTCCTTTTTGGACCAACTCCACCCACAGAAGCTGGTGGGTAAGTGTGTTATTAGCAAATTTCTATCAGAGTTGGTGCCAAAGGGAGAAGATACATGGGAAAGGAAGCTGGTCACAGGTGGGAGGGAAAGGTCAGACCCTGTCAGCACACATCCTAAGCTGCCCAGCAGAAACATGGACCAATTGGGTACACATTTCCTCCAGGTTTACAAGCCTCCACAGGTTACCCTTCCTTAGTTTTAGACTGAAAAATCCCCCTGCTCCCTCAGAAGGGGAAGCAAGAATGGGGGGTTGGGAGCAAGCAAAAATTAGGAGGAAATTGCAATGACTAAAAAGATTTCTTTGGTTGCTATGGAGAGAATCCAAACAACACATCCAAGCCAAACCTTGGACAACACCAAGAAATTAGTGTTATAGATCTACTCTAGAAGATACCACCATCCAAGCTGGTGTTAGGCAGGTCCCTAACCACTGCAGTGACGTCAGAACACAGCATCGAGTATGTCACAGAATCACAGAATCACAGAGGTGGGAAGAGACCTTTGAGGATCATCAAGTCCAACCATTCCCATCCTAAGCTAAACCAGATCCCTAAGTACCTCATCTGCCCTGTCACAGACTCACAGAACCGTAGGGGTTGGAAGGGACCCCCAGAGCTCATGGGGTCCAACCCCCTGCCAAAGCAGGGTCCCTAGGACAGGGCACACAGGTCGGTGGCTGGAATCTCTCCAGAGAAGGAGACTCCACACCCCCTGGGCAGCCTGTCCCAGGGCTCACTCACCCTCACTGGGGAAATATTCTTCCACATCTTGGTGTGGAACTCCCTGTGCTCCAACTTGAGCCCATCGCCCCTTGTCCTGTCCCCACAGACACTGAGAAGAGGCTGCCCATGTCCCCCTGGGTCCCACCCTTCAGCTATTGATCCCCATTGATCAGATCCCCTCTCAGTCTCTTCTCTCCAGGCAGAACAGTCCCAGCTCACCCAGCCTTTCCTCCCAAGGGAGATGCTCCAGGCCCTTCAGCATCTCCAACTTGAGCCCATCGCCCCTTGTCCTGTCCCCACAGACACTGAGAAGAGGCTGCCCATGTCCCCCTGTGTCCCACCCTTCAGATATTAATAACCATTAATAAGTTCCCCCTTAGCCTTCTCTTCTCAAGGCTGAACAGCCCAGCCCAGGGCTCGGTGTTCACAGATGAGCCCAGTCTCCAGCTGAGGATGCAGCCAGGCCCATTGCTGCAGGACGACACTCACAGCAGCCCGTTTACCCCAGTTTGTCAGTACAGGTTTATTTTTATTTAATTCCTGATTTCTCAGGAAAACAAGGAGCTGAGCTACATACCTTGGAGAGATAAGGGCAGAAGAGGAGTCCCTATAATCTCTCTCTGACCTCGGCAACGGCGTCTCACTTATACCTTCTCTTTAAGGGATATATGGATGTTGCAACCAGCTGCCTGGTCTGCCTCATACCTCCTCCGCTCCAACTCTGTCTTCCCCTAAGAGCAGGAGCAGGAGATAAGTGCTTAATGAATTAGCAGAGCACATATTTTCCCTGCAAGAAGCATCTCTCCGGGTTCCTGCCAGATGCTGAGCCTCTCCCCCATGCAGACCGCCCTCAGAGCTGAATTACCAGGGGGTTGGGGGGAGAGGGTGGGGGGTTCAGAGACTTCCCACTGCATCACTAGCCATACAGACAAGGAAGCTGCAACCTCTCCACCTCCCAAATGCAAGTGCAGCTTCTTGCCCCTGTTTGCAAGGGGAAGGGGTGATGGTTTGGGTGGAAAAAGCCTTGGGAGACTCCAGGAAAAGGGCTCCACTGAGCTTAGGGATCTAAGGAGGGGCTGGGCTTGTTAATGCTCTGAGCATTGGCCCGTATTTCTTAGGTCACAGCGACAGCAGAGGAAGTCTGGCAGGGCCATGAAGTGGGATGGAGATTGCTCTCCAGGGTGACTCCGAAAGGCAATAAAAAAGGACAATAAGGAGACAGATAATAAAACCCTCTGGCTCTTTATTTTCTCCCTGCAATGCCAGGCTTTTCAGGAAGGCCTAATGTTTGCCTACAGATTTACTATCCCCCAGGCGCAGGGTGCAAGGGGACACTTGATGTTACTTGGCAGCTCCCACCAAGGGCTGTGCAGCCCTCACCGACCTGGCAGCAGGGACCAGCCAAGGCATCTGTACCTCTGAGCTGATGAAAAATGGACCACTCAAAGGAAGCAGGCTTAGAAGTGTCCTTTCCCTGAGGAGCCTGAAGAGAGGATCAGCTCGCACAGGGCCTTAGGGTTATTCCTGCTGGAGGTTGCTTTTTCTCCCTAGGAAAAAACACCACCTTGCTCTGCTGGGAATAGGAAGGTCCCTGGACGGTGTCACAACCTTTGGGCATCCAGCTGGCACATTGCCAAGCATCCTCAGGATGATAAAAGCTGGTGGTGGCTTCCCCAGGAGCCAAAAGCAGGTCTGGTTGTGCTTCTTGGCCTCGACCACATCAGAGTCTCCAGCCCTTGATGTCCCCACCGCCCAGAGCTTGGCTCAGCTCAGCTCTGCCCCAGGAGCTCATGCTGAGCTCACACAGAGGGTAAAAAGCCTAAATCCCAAGGCAGCACAGAGGAGGCTGGCTGATACACCTTCCCTGGTGATGACCGTTGCTCCTCAGAGGTCTTGGCTGGTCCCTTGAGGATCCCACCAGCTGGGAGCCAGGATAGCAGGACCTGATTTTCAGAGCTGCTCTGTGAGACTCACCCATGACCCCAGCAGTTCAGCATTTCAACTCTCCCAGCCCACTTGACTTGGTGCATCCCAGAGGTTCAGAAACCATGTGGCAAAGGCACGAGTGGTTCTGTAAGCTGGGACACCAGCAAAGCATGGCTCCCCATTGGCTTCTCTGGTGACTAGTATGTCCCATAGTTTGGGCAAAGTCTTTTCCATGCTGTGCTGTTTGCACTCCTCTTTTGCCTGCAAGGTCTCCAGTCATGGAGGTTGTGCTCAGCCCAGCTCCCTGGGCAGGAGGTAAAGATGATGCTCTTCTCTACCCGCTCTCAAAAAGACACAAGAACTTCTGGTCTGCAAAATCTCAGGCTCACAGACTCACAGGGGTGGGAAGGGACCTCCAGAGCCCATGGGGTCCAACCCCCTGCCAAAGCAGGGTCCCTAGGACAGGGCACACAGGTTGGTGGCTGGAATCTCTCCAGAGATCGCCCCTTGTCCTGTCCCCACAGACACTGAGAAGAGGCTGCCCATGTCCCCCTGGGTCCCACCCTTCAGCTATTGATCCCCATTGATCAGATCCCCTCTCAGTCTCTTCTCTCCAGGCTGAACAGCCCCAGCTCACTCAGCCTTTCCTCATAAAAAAACCCCAAATCTCCATCCTCCCATTAAACCCAACTGAAATTTGGTACCAGAAACAGTAGTGGGAGGGTTGGCTCAAGCCTAGACACCAGTGCTGCACCAGGACATCTTTCCACACATAGGTGCCTCATGTGCCCATTGGACACCCCCTCAGCAGAACCAAACTCAGGGGTCCAACCCATTGATGAAGATGCTCTGAGGTGATCAACATGGAGCGATGGGTTGGGATTCAGGATATGGAAAGAGCAAGAAACACCTTCTGGGAGGAATTCCTGAGTGTTGTTTTCACCCTGAGGCTGTCTGAACAGTTGGCACTTCACTTTCTTCTCTTTTTATGCCTAAATATATTCATTCAGAAGCATTGGAATGCTTTGTTCCAGGGTGAAATATTATGCTGATAGTGGAGGTACTGTGTGATTGTAGAATTACATGAACATCAACATGAAATGCGAAGGTTCAAACGTGTCTCTCTCTTTCATATTCCTCTCTTGACATTTTTCAGCAAGGCAAAGGCATTTCCTGCAAAGGATTTGATTGCAGCAAAGCTATTTCCAATGGAAAGCTGCTCTGCCTGGCTGGCTTCAGCAGCAGGAATCATGGAACTAGGTGGATAATGGCCAATATTCTAACTGCTGGTGGAAACACAGCTCACAGGCTGCCCAAGGAGAGCATCACCATCTTTTCAGTGGTCTGTGGGGACAGGACAAGGGGTGATGGCCTCAAATTGGAGCACAGGGAGTTCCACACCAATCTGGAGAAGAACTTCTTCCCAGTGAGGGTGAGGGAGCCCTGGGACAGGCTGCCCAGGGGGTGTGGAGTCTCCTTCTCTGGAGAGATTCCAGACACTGACCTGTGTGCCCTGTCCTAGGGACCCTGCTTTGGCAGGGGGTTGGACTGATGAGCTCTGGAGGCCCCTTCCAACCTCTATGAATCTCTGATTCTGTGACTCTTGTGGAGGAAAGCCCTCAAATATCTAAACCCCAAATGTTTGTCCTCATTGAAGACAAAGAGAATAATTCCTGGGTTTATTCTCTTCTGTTGCTTTGGTTGGGGTTTTTTTGCTGGTTGGGATTGTTTTGGTGCTCTCCAACCAGAAAGCCAAAATCCCTCTCCAACTTCCTTGCAAAACACAGACACAAGACCCCTTGATCACATTCTCTGGTCAATCCCATGGTGAGATGCCTGCACCATGCCAGAAACCACTCAGCTAATACAGAATCACAGGATCATAGAGGTTGGAAGGGACCTCAAGGGATCATCGAGCCCAACCCCCCTGCCAAAGCAGGGTCCCTAGGACCTAGAAGTGCTTTATACCAGGGATTATTAAGGCAATTGGTAAAAGACACCCAAGGAAAAAAAATAAAAGCCCATCCCTTTTAGCTACATGGTTCAGTCCCCAGTTGAAAAACACATTAATCTTTGCAGTACACGGCCAGCAGACAGGAGCCAAAAGGTTGACACTGGGGTGTGGTGAAGGGGAGACATATTTACATGGCAATTGCTCAGCAGGTCACAGCAACAGGATGCTGATAACATCCTGCAAACTTCCTCCTTCCCCTGGTGTGGGGAAAAAAAAAGAAAGAAATTCATAAAAAATTCATTTAAAAAAAAAATAGATGGCCCCAAGGCACATCATGACCTGCCAACCATTGAAACCATTCACAAATTCACCTTCTGGGAAGCTTGGGTTTCAGAGGAGCTTGGCAGATGTGGTGCTTTTGTCTTGTTATAAGAGGATGACTTGAAAGCAAGGAAAACAGGGCGGTGAGAGAGGCGGCTGGCGGGATGGGGGGTGATGGCTCAGTGAGCCTAGCGCTGGCACAGTGGCTCCTTTTATTATCCCAGATGGATTTTAAATTGACCAGCATTAGAAGAAAGGCTTTTTTAATAGCCAGGTTTCCATATTTCCCTTGAACAATGAAGTTCAAAGAGGTTTGAAGAGGAGTTCATCAGAGCCGTGATGCGCGCGCGGGTGTAAATCCAGATGAAGTCAAAGCAACGGGTTTAGCTGGAGAGGCACTGTGGATTGCCACAAAAAGTTGAGAGAGGAGAGGATTCTCACCACCTCCAACATCTTGAAAATCCATTAAATTCATTTCATTCAGACTTTGGGTTTGCTGAGGGGAAAAAATCCCCCCCACACCCCCCACCCCTTTCCAAGTGGAAAGGCAAAGACAGGCTCAGAGAGAGAAACAGAACCTGCCTGCAAAGAAAAAAAGGCTGAGAATAACAATCCTAATCTCATCTTGGTTTGAGCAAAATCATTTCCTCTGGCAAAGTCCCTAAATGATAACCCAGCCCCAATCATGACATGGCTTCAAAACCAGGGGAGGGTGCATCTCTAAGAGATGCTGAGGGATGCCAGGGAAGGGGCTTTCCCCACCCCCCCCAGGCCATGCACAGCTCATTTCCAACTATTTCTGCTCCATATTTAACTCTCCCCCTCCAAAAAAATCCTAAGTATCAGTTACAAGAAATGTCCAGTTGCAATAGGTCCTATGCAAATAAATCATCTGTCTTCTGGGTGGGTAGGAAAGCCAGAGCCAGGGCTGTGGACATTTTGGTCGTGCTCCCACTAATTTTAATCACCAAGAGTTGCTCTTCATCCTCAAGCAGAGCTGGTTTGATTACACCTATGCCACAGGCTCTGCTTTCATTTATTTGCTCTGACAATATGATCACCGGGGTGGTGATGGTGGGACCAGCACATATAGGCAGGAGGGGAAGATTGGGAAGGAGGAAGGGGGGTTGATCCAGCCAGCCAGGACCCTGGTGCACGGTGCTGTACGAGCCCACAGCCCTTCAGCCTGGGCTCACACATCTCCACTGAGCCCCAGCGAACCTCCACTCCCAGGGGCAAGATAAAAGCTCATTTGCAAATGATCCACATTCTTGGAGCACTGCTCTCAATTCTGGGCTGTTTTGCCAAAATTCTGGAGAAATGAAACCTAACCAGCCACACCTCTTTGTGTACACACAGGCACATGCAGTATACACACCTTTATGCATGCAATATGTTGGACCAGGCCCAGAGGGTTGTGATCACTGGGGCAGAGTCTGACTGGAGGCCTGTGACCAGTGGTGCTCCCCGGGGCTGGTGTTGGGTCCAGTCCTGTTCAATATCTTCATTGATGAGGGAACAGCACCCACCCTCAGCAAGTGCTGATGGTGCAGAGCTGGGAGGGGTGGGTGACAGGCAGGACACTGCGCTGCCATCCAGAGAGACCTGGCCAGGCTGGAGAGCTGGGCAGGGAGACACCTAATGACATTCAACAAGAGCAAGTGGAGAGTCTGGCACCTGGGGAGGAATAACTGCTGGGATCAGGACAGGCTGGGGGGGACCTGCTGGAGAGGAGCTCTGTGGAGAAGGACCTGGGGGTGCTGGGGGGTGACAGGGTGGCCATGAGCCAGCAGTGTGCCCTGGGGCTGAGAGAGACAATGGGATCCTGGGGGGCATCAGGAGGAGTGTGGGCAGCAGGTCACAGGAGGGGATCCTCCCCCTCTGCTCTGCCCTGGTCAGGCCCCACCTGGAGTGTTGTGTCCAGTGCTGGGCTCCCTGGGATCAAACAGCCAGGGATCTCCTGGAGAGAGTCCAGAGGAGCTACAGAGATGCTGAAGGGCCTGGAGCATCTCCCCTGGGAGGAAAGGCTGAGTGAGCTGGGGCTGTTCAGCCTGGAGAGAAGAGACTGAGAGGGGATCTGATCAATGGGGATCAATAGCTGAAGGGTGGGATGCAAGGGGACATGGGCAGCCTCTGCTCAGTGTCTGTGGGGACAGGACAAGGGGCGATGGGCTCAAGTTGGAGCACAGGGAGTTCCACACCAAGATGTGGAAGAACTTCTTCCCAGTGAGGGTGAGGGAGCCCTGGGACAGGCTGCCCAGCGGGTGTGGAGTCTCCTTCTCTGGAGAGATTCCAGCCCCTGACCTGTGTGCCCTGTCCTAGGGACCCTGCTTTGGCAGGGGGCTGGACCCCATGGGCTCTGGGGGTCCCTTCCCACCCCTACAATTCTGTGATTCTGTGAATATAATTCTTTATGCATATAATATATATATATATATTTCCTATCAGTAGGAAAGCTGCATTTTGGAGGAGATCCAAGATGCCACCTCCAACCCCAAGATGCTCCATCACCAGCTTGGCATGTAAGCTCTGTGAAAGGAGACCTCACTGAGTCACCCACACACACAGGTAGTGGGGCTGTTTCACTCCTGGAGGGTTTCCAGCTCCACCTACACTCCCAGCTCCTGGATGTTTCTGTGAGAGAGAAACTAAAAGGAGAGGGGATTTCCACCTGAGTCAAGGGAGTTGAGGAAATCAGGTGGTGGCACTGCACCACTTCTTGTCTTTACAGCATCTTTTGTGCCCTCACACATCACTTTTGGGGTTCAGCCAGCAGCTCAGCAACAATGACCCTGTGGTAAGAAGAACAGTCCCCCACCAGCCCTGTCCCACATCTTCCTCCTCCCATTCCATAGTGAGAACCTCTCCCCTTGAGCTCATCACAGAAAATCAAGGACCAAGTGAGGTTGTTACCACCTTTTTTGGGGGTGGGGGGTCACCTGCTCACCAGGTTACTCTTCATTCAGCTCAGCAGGTTTCTCTTCATTCAGCTAAAACAGGCATCACAGCAGGAGCCAAGCTGGAG
This sequence comes from Zapornia atra, assembly GCA_013400835.1. NCBI lineage: Eukaryota > Metazoa > Chordata > Aves > Gruiformes > Rallidae > Zapornia > Zapornia atra. The sequence continues at coordinate 6,592 of VZTU01014590.1, read as the reverse complement.
GTCCATCCTTCTCAGGAGGTCTGTCCTTCTCAGGAGGTCCATTCTTCTCAGGAGGTCCATCCTTCTCAGGATGAGCTCTCTTTGAGCTCATCACAGAAAATCAAGGACCAAATGAGGTTGTTCTCACCTTTTAGGGGGAGGTCACCTGCTCACCAGGTTTCCCTTCATTCAGCTAACGCAGGGATCACAGCAGGAGCCAAGCTGGAGGTCCATCCTTCTCAGGCTGGCTCCATTTTCTGGCCAAAAGCCCCAAGCAACACCAGGATTTGCCCCATTTCATTTCCAGGTCATCACCTTCCAGCCACAGGTATTTTGGGAGGACCTTTGTTGCAGGTTGCTGCAGCTCCTTAAGGGGCAGATCTTCCTGGGTGCTGCATGCAATGCACCAGGAGTGGCTGACAGCAGGCATGGGGAGCCTGCTGGGGAGTGTTTCTTATTGTGGAAACTGGATTTAATAGAAAGAAATGGCTCTGGCAGCTCAGACATTCCCTGCTTGCTGTTTTAATGCCAAAGGAGGTGACATAAACAGTCATTTCATCTGCTTCCTCTCCCCACACACACACCTACCCAGACTAAACTCAGGGAAGAAAGGGGGAACCCCCCCCCCCCCCTTGTTGCTGAGAAATGAGCTCAGATTAAATAAAATTCTTCTCTTTTTTTTTTGCCTGATTTGGCCAAGAAGAGGAAAAAAACCAACAGGAAAAAAGTCTCAGGGGTGGGAACAGAGATCTTCCTCCTCCTGGGTTTGACGTGGCCAAGAAATGTCTGTGCTGAGAGGTGAGCACCCCAGCACCCTGGGGGGTGCAGTCCTGGGACCCTGCCCTGAAACACCCTCTGGCTACAGGGGCAAAGCATCCCCAGCAGCATGCAGGGCTCACTGCAGCATCAGCAGCTCTTGGATGTGAGTTGGGTGGCTGCCTTCCCACCCTCCCCAAGGAGGAGATGCTCCTGGGGGGTCCTCCTGCTCTGCTGCATGCAGCCTCTGCTTTCCAGGCAGGATCAGAGTTTGGAAGGGTCTGGTGTGCTGGGGAAGTGAGTCCTAAGAAAGGCCTTCTAAGATGGTTTATGGGCATGGATACAGTCGTTCCAAGAGTAAAATCAAGGGGGCCCTGTATCCTCTCCCACGGGGATACCAGGGGAGAAGGGGAAGCTGGAGCCTCAGAAGGAAAGTGCCAAAGAAACTGGTCTGTGGACATGAAAATGAGAATTAAATGAGAATAAAAGGGGAAGCTGGAATAAAAGGAGAAGGAGTTTCTTCACCACCATCCTGTTCCCTTCCCTACCCAAGCCTGTGGTCTCTTTCCCTGGATCCCCACTCAGATGCTGGTGGGGCTGGCAGGAGCGGGCCATGGGCTGAAGAGCAGAGAGCCCTGGGCCAGGAGGTGGGTGCAGTGCCTGGGAAACCCCTGCCCTGCTCAGGCACTCCCAGTGCATCCCATGCAGCAAGGAGAAGGGTGGTTCTGGGGGCTGGCTTCTGCTCCAGATGAAGCAGGGTGAGAGGTTCAAAGGCCCATCAGTGTTCACCTCCCCACCCCATGAATCCACCTCCGGTGCCCTTGTGCTGAGAGTCAATCCCAGGGAAGAGCCATTTCCATCCATCCCTGCTTTTCCTGGCAGCTGCTTGGCTCAGGTGAGATTAAAACCTGTCTGATTATCAATAAATATATATAGAAATAAAATCAAACCGCTGCGCCCCGACCCCTGTTCCATGCACTGAAGGCGTTAGGTCTCAGCAGCTGAACTTCAAGCCCCAGGAATGTGATTATCACCAAAAGGGGGGGG
>VZTU01014589.1:1204-23149 GCA_013400835.1 Zapornia atra | reverse complement strand
TTTTTTTTTTTTCTCCAACCCTATCTTCATGTCATAATAAGGTATATTTTAAAACAAGCATTTACATATTAATCCCAAGAATACAGAACAGAATATAGAGTCACAATTGCAAAAGAATACAGCTGGAAATGATATTCGAAGAGACTTTCAAATCATTTCAGCTGAACAGTAGCTGGGTTTTTTTGTTTGTTTGGCTGTTTGTTTGTTTTTTTCCCCCAAATATAAATCCAACTGGCTTGTTTGGAACAGTTTTATTGGTTTCATTGCTAATTCAGTGCAAGAAAATAAAATGAAGTTGTCCAGAGTATACTATGTTCTATAGATTTCCTTTGCATAATAACATGATTTGACAAAGCTCTACAGTCTTGTTTTCAAAAGTAAGGATGGGATGTCTATTATTTATGGAAGTTTTTCTGATCCTGTTCATATTCTGGTTTCTTCACAAAATATGCAGATTCAATGAGCTATGGGTTTTTGTTTTTGTGTTGGTTTTTTTTTTCTTTAGACAGAGGATATGAATTTTGCCTGATGGCAATTTGTAAAACCAGTGATCTAAAATAAATTTCATGTATATAATGTGCAGCAAGCAGTTTATCTAACAAATTTAACTTCTTGTTCTACACAAAGAATTAGCAGATACAGTTTTCAATTTCTGCCTTGTACTACTAATATTTCTTTGTTTTTCCTAGAATTTCTGCCAAATTGCTTTGCAATTTATTTTAATTCTGTATGCTGGCTGTAGACTATTAATTAAAACATTCACTATTCAGTCTGTTTTAATAAATTGTTTTGGCTTGTAGTGACAGGGTGGATATTGTCTCATGGCTCTGACTCCCAAAAGAATTTGTGAATGCTTGGAGGATGAGTACCTATGTAATGCTGTCAAATTTAATGTGCAAGAGGCTAGAATAGATTCAATAACACTGTGGTCTTTTTAATAATAATAACACTTACTGTCACTAATGTGTTGGAGTTTTTTCCTGGCACTTAGGATACATTTATATGCAATGAAAAGATTTGGTTGGTTTGGTTTTTGGTTTTTTTTTTAATTATAACAGTTAAGAAGTGAAGCTTTTAGCATAGATGCTTTGATACTGATATCAAAGTTCTTTCTTCCATTATCACTACCTCATTTCCCTTTTCCATGATACGCATATTTATCAGTTTATCTGTACTAACGTGAATGGGATTACTTAAATCCACATCCTCTCTCAAAGCAGTGTTACACAAGTCTTTGTCTCTACAGTGACTATGCTGCTCAGAGGAAAGGATGTGACTTGTTGCAAAAAAGAGGAGTTTTCTGTGTAATATTTCTTTTTCCTATGTTAATATATATTAGAGGAAGGCTCAAAACAATGGCAAGTCAAATTATTTCATTTTCCCTTTCCTCAAGAGAAAGGAGCATGTTTATAGCAAATTAAATAATACCAGTGATAAGCAATTCTGATATTCTATATGGACTTGGAAAATCAGGAACAGAAAGGAGTATGAAATTAAACTATTGTCACCCACATGACTGAACTGAAAGAAAAAAAATAGCATATCCTACAAAGAACAGATACTTACATGGTTTTAGATAGTATTTTTAGGAAATATTTTTCTTCACATTTTATAAGAGGAGGATGTTGGTCTAAGGTGCAACTAGACTGCTAATAAGATTCCTCAAGGTGGCAAACCTAAGAAACCAATAAATGCAATGAGCTAAATATCACTGACTAGGTTTTCTACAAATGCCTCATTATAATCTTGGAAAAAGACAGAGGTCTAACTAAAATCTGTGATTTGAAGCGCTGAAATAAAGCCTTCTAATCAACCCTGAAGTCTCTGTCCCTCCCTGCATAACCTTTACTTCAATCAGGGCTTGGAAGACATGAATTGAATTGCCACAGTCAGCAGTTCAGCCCGTCTTCTTTGCTCCCATGAGTATCAGTCCTGGTATTGCTCAGTCCACAAAGAATTAGAAGCTTTAGAAAAACAAAGGCTCAGAAGTTACAAAGTTCATTGTGAACAGAGGAGATAGCTTGGCTGGAAATTTTTAAAAGAGCTTGCCTGTTGAGAGTTCCCTGATGATATATTTACATATAAAGTTAACTACTAGACCATGATTATGACAGACACTGGTTATATAGAATATAAATAGCCTCTATTGAGTTCATGTTCCTGCATGTTTTCAATAAAGAATTAATTTGCTCAATCCAAAATCTTTTGACAATACTATTTACAAAAATCTTTTAAATTTAATAAAAACATATTAGGTTAATATTTGATAAAAGTCATACCATAGACACTTTTACAATGAAATGTCAGTGGAATTTGTTATAGGACAAATGAAAGTTAAATGATATTAAGCCAATGTAAACAGCAAGGCATCTTGTAGAATTGATTATCACCCCAAGGGAAGATCATTTATTTTCAAGGTTTAATAATAGTTCAACTGATTGTAAAGAACATTTAATAAAGCACAAGTTTTAGCAGTTTCATAAAACAATTTCTGAGTTGGTTTATGAACATTTAATTTACTGCTAACAATGTTAAAACTTTATTCTGCAGTGGAACCTATCCTTGTCAGGTTCCTCCTGGCAAGCAGCCAGGGCTTTCAATATCTAAATTAAAATTTTATAAGTTTTTTTTTTATTCATGATGTTAATATAGCTTTCAAAGATACCAGTCAAGTTCTAGGAAGAAGCATAGAATGCTACTATACAATGAAACAAATTGATCAATCGCAATTTCTATATTGGTGAATGAACATCTGAAGTACTGCTTTGAAAACCAAACCAAAATATTTAACTGAAACACCGAATAAGAATCTCAAAATGTCTATGATTCCAAGAAGTCTTGAATTATTCAGATGAACTAGATCTGTTTTGAAAACTCTGAACAGTACCCATAAAATATGAAATTAATATTGTATTAAACATTGGTAATTTTATAGTATATGGACGTATTTATACATACATATTTTAAAAAAGAGGTTTTGAATGTGAGATACAGAATGTCTCACTTTCCAACACATGCATATCAAGTTGGTGATGAAAGCAAGGAAACATTTTCAAACATTTCAGAAAATGGACTGCATTTTCATTGTGTTTAATATTACTTTTTTACCAAATCAACCATTAAAAATTATGCCGGATATTAACAAAGATTTAACCAAGACAACTGATTTAATGCTGAATTATTTCAGGGATCATTCAATGTTTGTTGCTAGAGGAGCTAGACCCTCTTTAGGATTCTCACTGCAAATCAGATGTAGCATGTCATCAGTGTTCTCAAGGGAAGAAAAAGTTCCAACACAGGTCAGTGCCATGTCCTGCACTTGGGTCATAACAACTCCATGCAATGCTACAGGCTGGGGGAAGAGTGGCTGGTAAGCTGCCTGGTGGAAATGAATCTCGGGGTGCTGGTCAACAGCTGGATGAATATGAGCTATCAGTGTGCGCAGGTGGCCAAGAAGGCCAACAGCATCATGGCCTTTATCAGGAATAGTGGGGCCAGCAGGACTAGGGAAATCATTGTCCCCATGTACTCGGCACTGGTGAGACCACTGGTGGACTTGGAAATGTCAGGTTAATGGTCAGATTTGATGATCTTAAAGTTTTTTTCCAACCAAAACAATTCTATGATTCTAATATGTCAGAAATAGTTTTCAGCTTCTCTAAGCTAGCAACAGTGAGATGCTACTGTTTGGATACATTAACCTGAATACAGCATGAAAAAAACGGGTTATTGTTCAGGCAAGTCAAGTGATTCATGGCATGCCTTTAGCTGTTGTATGCTTAGAAGGGGTACAACCATGGACTCCTGTGCTTGTCTCAAGACACCGAGACAGCTCAAACCTGTTTCTCCCACTATGAGGCATGGACATGTTTTCTGGTGAAAATATACCTATTGGATGGGGCCTTCTGAGAAGGAAAACAGGAATTAATTCTGGTGCCTCCCACCCCTATATCCACTTGTCAAGCAGACTGGGTTTCTAAAATCCACCTCACATTTCAGAGAACAAACAGCTCCTGGGGATGGAGCAGTTTTAATAAGCCATTCTGCTCTTGCTTAGGTCTGTCTGCAGCACAGATTGACCTCATCAGCTCAATTTTTCAGTTTCTCAGAGTCTGGATTGGAAGTAAGATAGATCTGCTCACAACTACCAGTTAACCCCTCTGTTTTCTAATATGAACATATGAAGTTATTTCTTAAAGCCCTATAAGACATTATGACACTTTCCTCTTTTTTTTTTTTTCTTGTCATATGAGTATTAATCACATGAAAGAAGTAGGAAATAAAGACAAAAATTATGTATATTCTGACACTTCAGAAATTAGTTATATAAGCTCTCTTGTTAGTAAATGAAGGGAAAAAAACACCCTGAAGGAAAATTCATTCAAACCATTTTTGACAGCTATTTTGGTGTGAGATGAATAACCCTATTCTTTTTTGCTAAGTGTGATGGAACCCTGATTGCAGCAGAAGCCTAGATAGATACCCTAAATTATTCAATTAACTTTCAGATTACTAAAACTGAGTGATAGCAGCCTTCACTTGTTTGTTCAAGCCTGTATGAAAGTTTTGACAAGACTTGAAAAATTGAACTGGTCATTTATTTCCTATGCCAATGGTCCTGCAATAAAATCACCCTTCCTCTATGACCATTTCTCAGTTTTTTGCTTTAATTATTCAGGAAACATGTTGAAGCACTTTTATTAAGTCCTAGAGATGCCCTCAGAGAAGTTGAAAAGTTCAGGGAGGAACAGCTATAGAATTGTGAGTCAAGTTAATGATCTTCCCTCAACCTGCATTATTTGTATAAGACTTGATTTATTTACAACAAAAAAAAATTGTAGAGAAAAAAAGTATATTCTTCTGCTACGCTTTTCAGGACGACTTATTTGTTTCCAAAATCCCCTGGGAAAGTGTAAAATGTGCCAGAGTAATCACATCTGGAAATTGTCTTTTCTCTGCCAAGCGGGCAGATAATGGACAAAAATGAGACGAGCATGACACTGCTGTTGTTTTTTTTTTGTCTCAGCTGTACTTGGTAGATCTACATCTACACATGTAAGAGGAGCAGCTCATCTTCGCCTCTCTTCTGAAGCAGCCAACTAGTGCCAAGAGCAACTGCAGTTAAATAAATATCCTTGACTGCCACTTGCATCTGGTATTATATCAGCCAGTATAAATAAGCATAGCTTAAGCCTTCCACTTAATGCAACTGCCAGACTAACAATATTATGCATTTTAATAACACAAAACAGCACCACCACTCAGCTCTCTACAAGGATATAAACCCGTGAAGATTGTGTGTATATCATGAAGTAGTGGCCACAATCTCTCTGTGGACATGTAAATTCAATTAATTTCTGTCCTTGCTTCCAGACAAATCAGCTCCAGCATAACAGCGTGTGTTATGCACCAGGGTGTTCAATACTACACATGAAAAGGATCAATAAATTTTCTGTACCTAAGACATGAGATCCTATTCAGTTTATAAAGCAGGTGCAGGGCAGGTTCCCAAAAGTGCATTACGGAAAAGTAAGACCCTTCAATATCCTGCCTACCTTATGCGTATGAGCCTTACATGATGCTGTCAACCTGTCAGAATGAGGCTCATACAGAAAGGGTGTAGGTTACATTCACTGAGTGGAGTGGGCTGTTTCATGCATAAAGGATGGGAGATAGTAAGAGAGGTTTGTGTGTAAAAAGGTTGCATGTGAACAATCATTATGCTGCAAATCTGCCTCATGAATTAGAAAAATTAGAAAAATGACAGTACTATACAAAGAACTTGTCTTGACATCTCATTTGTGAGGTCCAGGTCAGCATCTGTGTAAGCAACTGTGGTAAATTTCACATTAGTTTAGCCGTCAAGTTTAGGTGACAAGAACATTTTTGTCAATTTTTTTTTTTTTTTAGCTAAAAAAATCCATCTAATCATAGAATAATAGAATCATTTAAGTTGGAAAAATCCTTTAAGATGATTGAATCCAATCATAAACCCAGCACTGCAAAGTCCACCATTAAACCATGTCCGTAAGTGCCATATCTACACATCTTTTAAATACCTCCAGGGATGGTGACTCCACCACTTCCCCAGGAAGCCTGTTCAAAGCAAAACATTATTCTGCTTTTGAAATATGAGGTGTGTTGTTGTCATTTTTATACTGTTATTTGAGAAAGAATAAAGTACATTTTCTCCAAGTTGAGGTGATCTATGTATAGACACCATGATGATGGTACATCTCCATTTTACAAGGATTTTGCATAAGCATAAAGGTTTTATTGATCACGTATTCAGATTAGAGGATTCTCTGCAAAAATGAAAGTGGTCAAAAGGATTATATCTTCAATTCAAGCTAGGATAAAAGTTTCCTAAGCTTAAGAGACACAAGTATGTTTAGACACTTTTGGAAACAAGTCTTAACACTGAGTGTATTTTAAAAATATATATCTAATTTAATCTCAAACTATTCAGATTAATACTGAAAAAGGAATACAATATTACTGGTTTTATTTAAATGGTTGGACTAGACTATCATTATAACATAGTTGTCACTTCTCGGGTTAGCAAAAATTTTATTTAATATACAGTAAAAACACATTTTCTTTGGAACTTAGGTGTTAGAGATACAGAACAACATGTAGAATTTGAAAATGCATCTGTAAAGACAAAATTAATTTGGGAAAGAGACCTAAAACATTCAGTTGTTCTGAAACAGTTAATGTGGTTTAAATGTTAATAATTTTGTTCTTTGCTATTTTCCACTTGAAACACTGCAATACATTTTCAAACTGCCATCCTGAAGAATATTAATGATGCAACAAATTGACTGGTGCTACAGAGATGTATCTGGGTTTTTTTATGAGCATATTTAATTGCACATGTTTCTTAAGTTTCTAATTACAACCAATACTAAAAGTGTCTAGATGCTTAAGGATGCATTTTTATATTTAAACATACCCCATTACTATTACTTATATGGCAGATAGTTCGCTAAGATATAATGGTAGGATATTAAAGTGGATTAGAAATCTCATTATTAAAACACAAGCTTGTCTGAATAGAAAGAGGGGGGAAATCTACTCCAAATGGAATAAGCACCTCTCCACTTTCACAAATCTCTTTTATTATGAGCTAAATGTCAGAGACATAAAGATGTAACTGGTGGCATGATCCCATCATGGAGGTTTGTATCTGTTATCATACTGTATTTAACATTATTTTTACAAAGATTTAAAATAAAGCCAGTGAACTTTACTAACACCTCAAATTTAAACCAAATGCAGTTTACCCTATCTGGGGGTGGCTTGTTTATTTTTAAAGAGAAATATATGACTGAAGTCAAATAACACCTCTTCCTGTATTTTAACCCAGTATTAGGGCAGACACCAATTATGAAATTGTGCTGTCAGGTTACCCCTCTAAGGGCAGTCACACACTTCATGTTTTCAGTGGCAAATTGTATTTGACATTTAATTTGAAGCTCAGGGTACCATAATGTAAAACCTTCTGCAGTATTAGTGATAAAGCAGGAGGGCAGACATCCTGGCTGCCTCTTTTAAATAGTCCTCTCCATATTACCACTGCCTTCGTTTTTTTCTATGGGGATTTTTTTCCCAATCTTTAAAGGAAAATTCAAGTAAGTATTTAGAATCACAGTAGCTCACAACTAGAGCATAAGTTTTATCCATACATACTATCCAGACACCAGATCAGTCCTCAGATAGCATAACTCATAGCAGCTGGTGGTGCTGACACATTCTCATTTGTTTATAATTTAATCTTACGTTGCACAAGAAAGCGTGCTGATAATGGTTACAAACCTTTTATTGATTGAATGTTCATTTCTTGCAGGGATTTCTAGGGAAGTTGGTAGCCCTTCCCTCAATGTACTTCAGAGTAAAGTACTGAACTGTAGTATTTTCAAGAAGCAGCTTAGAATTCCTTGTTGTTTGAAAGAATTAGGGTCAGAAAATGTAGTACCTGAAAGTGCAGAGGCTGGTGTAGTGCACATGCAAATTTTAACAGCCACGAGTTAAGTGAAGTGCATACTAGCTCAGAATCAGGTCCCGAGACTCCAATTGTAGAGTACTACATTAACTAGCAAGGCAGCTCTGTGCTATTTGATATTCGTGCACAAATATAACCAAGACCAAAAAGGAGCATATTTCTGTGGAACTGTCCATCCCAAACAATGCATTCATGTCTAATTCAGCATAACACTAGTTTTGCACAAACTGGCCCTATCTGATTTGCATGAAACTCTGCAAAGACTACGTTATTTCCCTTTGTTTTTCTACCACTTCAGCATTCTCTGTCAAGTGGCTGAAGTGTTTTCAGTTTGATTTTTGTATTGTTGGCATCCTAAACTGGAGTTTACTGTCATGAAAATCAACAGGTTTTGCACTCCATACAGACTACACACATTTCCCTAATTATACCAAAAAGATGTCACAGGTCTGTCGGGAGAACTGGAAGGATATGTCTTGATTTTCCCCTCATTTATTGTTTTGGGGTATTTTTTGTTTCTAGAATAGTATCTTGAATACTTTCTTAGAGTTTCTGAATTTTTTTTTTTTCTTCTGGGGAAAGAGGACATCATTCTTAAATAAAAGTCATGAGCTTCTTACTGGTTTCCAGAGAACAATGTCATTGATTGTGTCGATAACACTTAATTCCACTGATCTCCCCCTGATCTTTGTTGGCTATCAGAACATGTCTTGCAAAAAATTGTCACTTTTCCTTAGCTTGTGAGTTCTGTTCGTGGATTGTGTTCAATGACAGAGGATAATTTTGGTTTTAATTCTTTCCTTTACCGGCCTTCATGAAAGCAGAGATTTTAGAAGCAAGAACACCAACTATATAGAGCCTAATGTTTTCAGCATGGCATTTTCTTAGCTGCATAAGATGCTTCACTTTGGCAAATTCATGTTGTCTATAAAATAGAAACTAAGAACAATTCAGCAAAGTGCAATGAAACATAATGAAAGAACTGTATACATGTTGGTGCTGGTGTGCTGAAATTCAGCTGATGCATCAGGCAAAAATCAGCCAGTTAAACACAAGCCTGGGGCTACTGGATGTTCTGGTGCATGCTGGACTAGTGCTGGCACATCCTATTAATTACCCAGAGAAGGGTCTATCAGGACTGAATTTTCAGAGTTTACACTTTGACAGTGAAGTATCAGGCCCAATGCTGCACCTGCTTCAAATATTGGTTGTATTTTTTTTTGTGTTTGTGGAAGATACGTGGAATGATGTCTTCTTTTATTCAAAGTTTAGCCATTCCACGAGACATTTAGCTTTCCCAGAGACAGAAATCCCTCAGCACAGTCCTGATTAGTGGCTGTAAGGGAACCAAGGTTGAACTGAGATAGGAATTCAATGTGCTTCTCTTCAATCCCTGACAATTAGTTGGAATCATAACTGTTTTACAATTCAGTTTCTAACCCCTGCTGCCAAACAAGAATAGCAGGATGGCTAATAGACAGAGTGACACCTATCTCTGCAAATGAATGCTGTATCTGGATGTTTTTAACCTTCCTGCTCTTCACTAGATGTTTCATGAAAAGCAGCAGAGAGAAGATGCCAAAAGGACACTGTGTTATGTAAAATAAGCTCTTAAAACCAGTCTGGTGATGCCTTTTGTTTAATATGAATTTAAGATTTCTATTCTTGAGTGTTCCCTTACATTCTAGTTATATTCATTTATCCATTAAAATTAGCATGATCTATCTGTATGACTTAGAATTGTGACAGGTGCCACCATAAAAATAGGAGTGTTGTAGTTTTGCGTGGCTGGGCTCTGGTGGAGGAGGGGGCTGCAGAGGTGGCTTCTGAAAGAAGCAGCCAGAAGCTCTCTGGAGGCCTGACAGAGCAAACACCAGCCAGCTCAAGGCCAGAGTTGTTGCTGACCAAGGCTGAGCCCATCAGCGATGGTCACAGTACCTCTGGGAATCCCATTTAGGAGGAAAAAAACCCACAAGCAGCCACTTTTTGCCACCAGAGAAGGGATTGAGAAGATGTAAAAAACTGTACAGACACCTAGGTCAGTGAAGGGGAAGAGGAGGCGCACCAGGTGCCAGAGAGAAAGATGCCCTTGCAGCTTGTAGAGAAACTCTTGGTGGAGTGGGTGTCCCCCCACAGACCATGGAGAAAGCCAAGACCCCATTCTGGAACAGGTGGACACACAGAAGACACTGTGACCCACGTTGGAACAAGCCTCTGCCAGCACTTGCAGCCCGTGGAGAGAGAGAGAGAGACAGAGATGGTTATCTGATGGGGACTTGTGGCCCCGTGGGGAGACCAGGCTGGAGCAGTCAGGGCTTGAGAGATATTCTATGATTTATAACTGCACCCCATAGAAGTGACCCATGATAGGGCAGCTGGTGAAGAGCTGAAGCCCCATGGGAAAAGACTCACCTTGGAGGAGGACTGTCTCCCGTGGGTGGGACCCCATGCTGGAGCAGGGGAAGGGTGTGAGAAATGCACACACACACACCCGCACCAGCTCCCGCCTCCTCCCCCCAGGCTAAGAAGGAAAACAACTCCCAAGGAACTGACCAAAACCCTCATTCCCCCAGTCCCTGCCCCTCACAGTGCCATAGTGGGGGCAGGGGAGAAGGGAGCAAAATCATGACTAAAGTGAAGTCTGGTAAGAAGGGGGGGGTGGGGGAAGGTGCTTTAAGATCTGGTTGCACTTGCAATTACCTGACTCTGGTGTCACTGGGGGTGCAGGACAGTGTCATGAATTAGAGAGCTTCCTTTATTCTATGTTGAGTCTGTATTGCCCATGCCGCTAATTGCGGAATGATCTCTCCCTGTCCTCGACTCCTAAACTGCTCAACATATATTTTGTCCCCTGTCCAGCTGAGAAGGGGAGTGACAGAGCAACTTTGGTGGACGTCTGGCCTCCAGCCAGGTCAAACCACCACACTGAGGAATATGAAAGAAAAAATAATCCTCCCTTCTTTTCTCTCTACTTTCCATGTTAAACTGTACTATTTAAAACTTAATAAAAGAATGTGTATGTCATTAAGTATGATTATTTAGATTACGACTGAAAACAGAGCGAGAGGTGTTGTATGTGCTTTGAACATTGTTACTAAGTGTGAGTGCTGTTCTACTTGCAGTCTTTGTATTTGTTTTTATGGGACTCCTTGGCCCCATAAGGTTACCTATTAAAGGGCCCAAACATATATTAATTACATTAATTAATAAATAAAACTGATTTTATAAATTGAACCAGACTTAAACAAGGACAAAGGGACATTGGAACTATGATAATCCTTCATAGTTTAATTATACAGGGAAGTGGTCATGTGTTAGCTTGGCCTAATTCCAGTAAAATGAAAGAGGAATTTCTCATTATAGATCCTTCACTACAGCACTGAAAATCTATAATAAAAGATAATCTCACAAGTAAGGAAATAACAAAAATACACAAAAGATTTCAAACAAAATGGGTGGGAAGCATCTTATTTAAATCACTACTTAAAATTTTCGATAAAGATGACTTCATAATGTAACCAGGAGAAAAAAAAAAACCAACAAAAACTTGCATCTAGTTTTATCACAACTTCATTTACATTTTATACAGTATTTCAGAAAATTTGAATTGTGGATGTACAAATAAAAAGAATTTCAGTTTCAACTTAACACTTAGATGTGTGGATCTCTTATGGAAGTTTATTCACTAAGGAAGCAGATATTAAGAAACCAAACAAGTCTACACTGATTCAAAATGCTTGTAATAGTTATGCATACATAAAAATATAAAATTAATTAGTACAACTATTACTGTTGAAGTGGACATTGTCATCTGGTTTCAGCTTATTTTCGTAATCTACAGGGTGGTGATTTTTTCCTGAGTCATAGAAAGCTCATGACCTTCAGAAAAGAAATTGTGCGCTGGTATTGCAAGGAATTAAATGATGATGTAATCAATCCATTTAATAAAATAATTAATTTCCACACTATCAACTTTGCTCCCACACAAATTTGAGTGTGTATGAAGCTTAATAACAGTTTATATAATAAAAATAGATATCAAGTGAAGAGAAATGTAAAGCCTGGTTTCTCAGCTTCCTTAAGAAGGTGGAAGATGAAAATTCCTTCATATTTGTCCAGTTTGTGTCAACAAAATTTAGCCTGATTTTTCTCTTATATTGGGGACAGAAGGAAAGAATCTTACCCTCCTGATGGCTTGAGGACTTACTAAATATAGCAAAGGTTTGAAGGAGGATCATACAGTACTTTCAGTGTTACGGAAAAAGAGACGAATAAGGAAAACAGAACAAAAAGATGAATAAGGAAAACAGAACAACTTTCTGATCTGAATTCAGTGACAGGGAGACATTGAACAGTAAAATTAATCTAAAGACCAGAGGAGAAACGTTACCTCTTCTTATTGGTAAACTTCAGATTTTTATTAGATGTTTCACTTTCATTCTTTTTTTATTTTGCCAATTTCCCTCAGCTGTTCTTTTACAATGTAAATTTTATGTCACCATCCATGACTGAGGTGAACAATTAAAGACAGATCATGGCATTCTGCCCTCAAATAACTTCTGTTTTCATAGCACAAGCAGATTAAATATTACAGGATAGCTACAAATCCAAAAATAAAATTGCTGTGTCTCCTATTCCTATATGCACTGTTGTAGCAAGTCTTACCCCCAGTTGTCCTTGCTTGTTGGCCTCTACAAGCCAAACTTTGCCCTTGCCTATTTGTATATGATATACCAGAAAGTTAATGCAATACAAGTTTCCTCACTGTTAAGTATTTCTGATTTTTTTTCCTTCCACAACCCTCCCCCCCCAAAAACAAACAAACAAAAAAAAACCCAACAAAAAAAACCACATAATATTTGGAGAAAACCTTTTCTCCCTTGTGAACACTACATTTTTGTCATTCCCCATCACCTTCAACAGTCTTCAGGAAGAAATACAATCCAAAAAGACAGAAGTGACTGAAAAAGAAAAATGGAGCAGTCACAACTCCTTTCTATGGGTATTTTTATCAATGTCACACTCAGATGATCAAGGACAAGACTGAAAATTCTCTCCAGAACACCATTTCCTGATGTTGCTTCCACCAATTTCCCTTGGCCACTGCCCACTGACAACAACTCCAAACAGCCGTTGGCAATAATAGCTTCCAAGCAGAATAAATCAATTTTCATTCTGAACAATATGGATAAAAACAATAGAGCACTTTTTTCAGTTTTGTCTGTCAAACAAAAGGAGATATTTTCATTGTTCATACAATTATAGGGTGATCTTTCACAGTGCAACAGGAAATGTAAGCACATTAGTTCAGATATATAATGTAGTGCCACAATGATTACAAATGCCTGATGTGCCATTTTTATGTCTATACTTTAGTCTAAAATTGGGTAAGATTAAATTAAGAAAATCTACAGACCACTAAAGATTTTTAGCACCAGGGCCTTTCTCCTACAAGCATTGCAATATTCGTTACATTCTCTTGCATGCTGCTTCTCCTCATGAAGATAAAACATCATGGTTCCTCCACCCTTCACCATCATTTATCCCTTCAGCCTTCCTCATGCAATAGCCATTGGGCCCAGGTTTCTGGCTCAGACATGCATTACTATGTCCGGTCACAATAGAACCAGCTGGTGAGGTCGGAGCCAGCTGGGAGATTAAAGAAAACGCTTAAAGCCTCTCTGAGTCACTGAAACAAATGTTTGTACAGACACATATATAAAAAGGTACATATATAGGCCTACATATATTTAGGTACATAGAGATATATTCATTTAAACCTTACTTTATTGTCTCACACACTAGCAAATTTAACTTCACAAGACTTTTATCAATCCAAATTATTTCAATTTAATCTCTAGATGTCCACTTAATATGATCTTTATAAAAAGTATTTTGTTCGATAGGGTTAAAAAAGCAATTTTTTTTTTGTGGGGGGAGGGGGGTGAGGAAAGGGGGAGATGTTACCGTTTTTACCTGCACAGTAAAGGTAGCAAAACTGTTGGTTTGGGTTTTTGGATTTTGGGTTAGGGGGGTTTTATTTAATTGATGCCTTTATTTATTTATTAAAAAAAATATTATTAAAGGCTTTTATGGAAAATAAAGCTACTGATGTTATTCTTTTTGTATGGATTATGGAGAATAATTTTGAGACTTAAATCTATTTTTTAAAAAATTAAATGCATTACTTTTAATTCCTCAAGAATTTCTGGAAATTGTTCCATTGTCTTAAAAAAAAAAAAATGTATTAAATAGCTTTATATGATATTTATGTCAATATATTCTACCAACTAATTTGAGGGAAAGACTCCAAAAAGGATTTTTAATGAAAATCAGATAGCATTTTATGTGCAAATAAAAATATTTCTTTTTCCATGTTTCAAGTTATTAATACATTTTACTTATTTACCAACAAACTTGTTGCATAGGTATGTAAACTTAAAATATTGGAAAGTTTAAGGCAAGCTTAGAGACAAATGACACATCTGAGGAGTTAGCTATATATCAATGCTTTGACATGTAGAATGACAAAGTAAACATAAACAGCAGATAATTCAGGAAGGCTTTACTGTGAAAGCACAACCATAAGAAGCAAGAAAACAAGGAATACATCACTATAAGATAATGTACTTAAAGCACAATTACTCACTTTGAAAGTTATATACCTTTAAAAGGGGTTAAGCTAGGCAGTCTTGACCTTCAGATAAGTAAATTCCTCTGTCTACCTGTTTAGGCTTTTCTAAAATAAGTGAGACAGAATGAGTTAAAGAGATTATATCATTCATCTTTCTCCTTCAGGAGCAATTCTGATTACAAAAGATAGTCTATAGAAAGCCACTGGATATGTTTATCACTCTATGTGTATACCCCATGACAGCAGTAAACCCGTTATTGTTAAGATTCAAACACTACTGCTATTTTTCACCTTCTTTGCAAGACAGAGACCTTTCTATGAAATACATCAATATTGCTGGTATTATTTTTCAACTTTAACTATAAAGACAGCTGTTCAAAACCTGAGCCCACAATTTTTTTGTTGTTGGAGTTACTAGAAATATAAGCAGACTATTAAAAGATCTGATTAATACTAAATAAAATGAAATACAAATAGAGAAATTGAAGTTAAAAAACCAAAAAAAGTCTTAGAATAATTTTTCTTCAGCTGGCCAAAATTTATCTCTTCCCTTTAAAATAAAATGTTAGTTTAGCTTGGTAACTTGCTGAGAGAAATTAATCCCACCTAATTCAAATTTAAGTTTCCCAATTAAGAACATCAACAAAACAGTATAAAGTAGTTCAGAAATCAATTTAATTAACTCAGTGAAATATACAAAGCGGCTCTAATGTTTAGTGAAATCAAGGACATATATAGTCTCAATGTAATTGGTGTCTATGTGCCTACTTGAACACATCTTGGTCAGTTTTCATGGTCAGTGTGCTGATCATCAGCATTTTGAATGCTAGCACTCAAATTCACACAATTAATTTTTGATGTTTCTTAGTATTTAATCTTGCCAGAAGCTGAACTGGGGTTGCTCTTCCTATCATAGAACATGAAGAGACCATAGCTACCTAATGAACCTCTAATTAGTTATTTCTCTTACAGTCTTTATAGATTCATTATTCTAAAGACTTGAAAAAATTATTGGAGTTGATTTAAAGAAAAGTTAAAATAAAATAATCACAGAATCACAGAATGGTTGCGGTTGGAAGGGACCTCTGGAGATCATCCAGTTCAGCCCCACTGCTAAATCAGGATCATTTAGAGCAGGTAGATCACCTACAGCTGTCAGCCTTTCCTCATACAAGAGATGCTCCAGTCCCTTTATCACCTCTGTAGCTCTCCACTGAACTCGCTCCAGCAGTTCCTTGTCTTTCCTGAACTGGGAGCCCAGAACTGGACACAGTTCCCCAGATGTCGCCTCAGCAGGGCAGTCTAGAGGGGGAGAAGAACCTCCCTCAACCTGCTGGCCCTGCTCTTCCTAATGCACCCCATGATGCTATTGACCTTCTTGGCCATGAGGTCACACTGCTGGCTTATGGAGGACTTGCTGTCCACAAGGACTTCTCTGCAGAGCTGCTTCCCAGAAGGTCAAACCCTAACCTGTACTGGTGTTTGGAGATATTCCTCCCTAAGTGCAGGACCCTACACTTGCCCTTGTTAAATTTCATTTGGTTCCTTTCCAAATGAATTCTCTAGTCTGTCCAGATCTCACTGAATGGCAGTGCAGCCTTCTGGTGTGCCGGCTCCTCCTCCTGGTTTTATATCGTCAGCAAATTTACTGAAGGTGTACTCTGTCCCCTAGTCCAGGCCTTTCTTTGTGTTGGGTCAAAACAACATCTTGCTTTAAAATATTCCAGTCTTATTAGTTTATTAATTATTTTTATTTTCTAGAATATGTTATTCCTTAGATGGTCTTCTAAGTTTTCCATTTCTTTCCTACATACATCGGGATTTTCTCCATTTTATCAAATATTAAATCTTTATTTTTACTCTCCATAAAAAACTGTTATAGACAAGTAATAACTCTTACTGTTTTTCTGGCTGCTTTGGCTGGATCTCCTCATTCTTAACCAGAAGCAAACCTAATCTGACCACCTCCTTTTCTCCACTATATATAATAAGCTCTTAATTCTTATAAAAACTGATACCTGATATCTTAAATTGAGAAGTTTCCAAATGAATAGTGAAATTACTTATTTTTGTAGTTATGACAGCTTTAATGCATGTGACACTTTATTTTGTTGAGGGTTTTTTTCCCAAGATTAAATAGATAAACCAGATCTCATTGTATTACTTGATCTATTAAAAAGGCCTGTTAAATAAATAAGATATATGGCAAATCATAACTACCTCCAATTTGTAATAGGCCTCTGCCACTAGTTAATACTTTAACTGTAAATGAACAAGAGAGTAGGTGGGAAGCCAGACCAGACAACATCTCAAACTGAGAAAAATAAACTGTCATATTAGGGCTTTCTGAAAGAATTTATTTGCCTTCATTCTGTTGATTATTAAGAGTGAAAACTGAACAGCCATCTTTAAAACATTTCAGAAATTAAGTAATCCTTCAAGGAAGTAGGGACAGATAGATTAATTTTTCATATGCTAACATTTATCTCCAGAGAGATATAAGAGACAAATTTCTTCTCCCTCACGAAGACAGTGTAAAAAAAACTTGATAGTACTTTATAGGAGATAGTCTCTTCAGTTTTCTAATTAACTAAAATACTGTATCTTAAACAAGTAAAGTTACAGGCATGACAGTGTCATTCATAAAAAGTGATGATGACAAATAAAAGAGTTAAAAGTTCATAGTGTATTTTCATGAACTTTTTTGATCACAGAATCAGAATGTGTCAAATCACAGACTCTCTGGGAAGCCTGTTCCATTCCTCACCATGCATCTTTATATTTAAAGATAATTTAACTAGTATCAAGAGATTCTTTGGATATTAAAAATACGTGACAAATTGCAAAAATATAATGTATGATTTACAGGGCTTCTAAACAAAATTCTCCATTCCCTTGAAAAGCACTGTAGGATTTTCATTACTAAGTAAAAAGATAAAGAGTGTATTTGAATGACAGCACAAAAAGGATTTTTCATGGACAGTTATTTTCCGAGACAGTACGGAGTCAAGCAACACACCAATGATATTGCTATCAGCAATTGGAAATACTCAGATTTGGATGGTGGAAGAAGAAGAGCAGAAATACCTCCAAGCTCAGGAAACGTATGGCCAGAACTGCATTTTTACAATGGAATATGAGGGATTTATGAAGGCAGTTTTTCTGTAAGTGACTATTTTATGGATACAGCTGACAAATATATTACTGACAGCTAGCAAAACAACAGACTGACACTAAAGTTTTGCNTAAGCTCTTAATTCTTATAAAAACAGATACCTGGTACTAATCAAATAATCACAAGCTCCTACTTTGTAAAGCATTTTATAAACCATGTACCTTAACATGAACAGCTAAAAGAAACAAAAATATATGAGCCATTAAAATTAAATCATAATGTTTGCCTATCTCCTGTTCTTATTGCTATGTTAACATTTTTTTTTCCTAATTGAGAGCGGCCATGAAGTGTTAGAAAGACTTTGCAATCCATGATATAGTTGCCTTGGAGTTTTTCCTTCTGCTAATTCTTCGCCAATAAATTATAAGAACTACAGAGAGATGAAAAGAAAATAATGAGAAACTGAAGACAATCTGAGCAGGCTTTATTAAATGAAAATAAAGTACCTTTAAATGTTATTTTTCCCTTCAGTTTTACATGGTGTTTTATCACTAAAAAGTGGAAAGAGATCAATTGCAACCATAGCCTCTGAAAGGAAACAAATACATGCATGCTGAATATTGAGTTATTTGGTCCACCACTGCTGAGCCACAAAAAGCAAGAGTTTTGGTAACTGCTGTACACACATACTGTATGTGAATACATACATGTACTCATCTTCCACTACAGGATTTCGAACACTTGGTACAGCAGCCGGCAGGAGTTGTGCGAGTGCCCTGGGTAGCCTTCTGACACTGCCACATTAATTACCTTTAGCAGAACTGCAGATAATTCTATCTTTGGTTCACATAATCCCAGTGAGGGGTTGTGAGAAGGCTGATTTTTAACTCAAGAAAATCCTCTATGTGTGGGGCTCCATCTCAAATGGACACCATATTATGTTTTATATTAGAGGAACAAGAAAGTAATTTATTTACCGTATGATGGCATGATAATTCTGGATTTTACAATACAGTTGTGGGAATGAACCATGAGCAACCACAAATGTAAATGGGTCCACCTAGCATAGTTAGCATTGCAGAAGTGCACTCAGCACCATTTTAGAGGATTATACTTAAACTGAATATCTCTAGTACCTCTTCACATATTAGGTACATTTTTTTTTCTCTTTGAAGAATCAAAAAAAACTGTATTGATTTTCTTCAAGTTGTACATGCATTTCTCAGATAGCAAGTTTGAGAAGCTGCAGTCCAATGTCAATTTATGGGGAAGTTAAAAACTACTGAAAATGATGACATAAAATGAAAAGCATTGCTCAGCAGAAAGCAAAACCTCCAAAAATCATGTTACCAGATGACGATGATTTACAAATGCCAAAATGACTATTGCAACTAGAAAAGGTAGCTGACTGTTACCAGAACTAGCACGCACTATAATTTGGTACAGATAACACTTTGGAAAATAGTCTTTGGAAAGATGTCTTAAATTGAGAAGTTTCCAAATGAATAGTGAAATTACTTATTTTTGTAGTTATGACAGCTTTAATGCATGTGACACTTTATTTTGTTGAGGGTTTTTTTCCCAAGATTAAATAGATAAACCAGATCTCATTGTATTACTTGATCTATTAAAAAGGCCTGTTAAATAAATAAGATATATGGCAAATCATAACTACCTCCAATTTGTAATAGGCCTCTGCCACTAGTTAATACTTTAACTGTAAATGAACAAGAGAGTAGGTGGGAAGCCAGACCAGACAACATCTCAAACTGAGAAAAATAAACTGTCATATTAGGGCTTTCTGAAAGAATTTATTTGCCTTCATTCTGTTGATTATTAAGAGTGAAAACTGAACAGCCATCTTTAAAACATTTCAGAAATTAAGTAATCCTTCAAGGAAGTAGGGACAGATAGATTAATTTTTCATATGCTAACATTTATCTCCAGAGAGATATAAGAGACAAATTTCTTCTCCCTCACGAAGACAGTGTAAAAAAAACTTGATAGTACTTTATAGGAGATAGTCTCTTCAGTTTTCTAATTAACTAAAATACTGTATCTTAAACAAGTAAAGTTACAGGCATGACAGTGTCATTCATAAAAAGTGATGATGACAAATAAAAGAGTTAAAAGTTCATAGTGTATTTTCATGAACTTTTTTGATCACAGAATCAGAATGTGTCAAATCACAGACTCTCTGGGAAGCCTGTTCCATTCCTCACCATGCATCTTTATATTTAAAGATAATTTAACTAGTATCAAGAGATTCTTTGGATATTAAAAATACGTGACAAATTGCAAAAATATAATGTATGATTTACAGGGCTTCTAAACAAAATTCTCCATTCCCTTGAAAAGCACTGTAGGATTTTCATTACTAAGTAAAAAGATAAAGAGTGTATTTGAATGACAGCACAAAAAGGATTTTTCATGGACAGTTATTTTCCGAGACAGTACGGAGTCAAGCAACACACCAATGATATTGCTATCAGCAATTGGAAATACTCAGATTTGGATGGTGGAAGAAGAAGAGCAGAAATACCTCCAAGCTCAGGAAACGTATGGCCAGAACTGCATTTTTACAATGGAATATGAGGGATTTATGAAGGCAGTTTTTCTGTAAGTGACTATTTTATGGATACAGCTGACAAATATATTACTGACAGCTAGCAAAACAACAGACTGACCCTAAAGTTTTGCAAATCCATCTGAAAAAAAAAAAAATGAGCAAGCTGAATGTTTTCTATGAAAGTTTTTACACTACAAACAACCAAAACCCATTGAAGAATAGTCTGCTACAGTTAAGAGTCATGGGAAGAAGGAATTAATATTTTTACATTGAAGTCAATGGTGTTTTCATATTACTTTTCCTCAAAAAAACTAGTTCTCAGTTACTGAAAGTCTGAAAAAAATATAAACCATAAAAACATTTCAGAATATCAGTTGTAGGTTCTTGACACTAATGAAATTGTTATTATAAAAGTTTGGGGCTTTATCCATCTCCTGTGAGTTAATGTATTATTACATTTTATTACATTCCCAATAAAGTATCTGCATGTCTAACATTTGAGAATCAGCTATTGTGTTGTCTGTATTGTTGGGACATCGACTGCCAAGATTAAAAAGATGTCTAAAAATGTCATCATCTATTTTGTCCTATTTCTAAATATTGTAAATCAGAATCATGTTAGAATAATGTTTCCAGGAAAGGCAAGTTGAGACAGAAGAAGCAGCAGAACAGATTATGAACTGGAGTTTCTGATGAGCGTGACAACACCTGTTTGATAATAACCAATTTTTCCTCATTTATTAGTTTGGGTTTTTTTTCCTGTCAACAACATATGTTCAGTTCTCAATATATGTGACCTATGCGTGAGTTCCATGGGAATGCAAAGGTGATGGGTTTTATTGTAAATATTTTTTGAGATGTGGAAATCACCAGGGAGAGCTAATAATTATTTTGTTGTTGCTAAAATTTAGATGATATGGGAAAGAAATATTTCTTTCAAAGAAATACTAATACTAATACAAATACTCCTTGCCAATACTTGTCAGCAGCACATGTTAAGAATGAGAGCTGCCAAAGGAGAGCTTGACAGTGCAAACTTCCTTTTGGACTGATTGCCAGCTAAAAAGATCAGTTGCACAGAAAACTAGAGTTAGCCTTTTATTTGCAAACTAATAATAATTATATTTTTTTAAAAATAGATTTTGTAGTGAAATGAAGAGTTGGGTTTTATTTTAAGGGCTTACTAAAATGATATTAACTTTTTGATATAGAGCTAATTATATAAAGACATTTCATTTATGTTCCTTCATACTGTTTTTATGTTGCACAAAAGTCATATTGTTCCCTGAAAAAGGATTGAATTTAAAATTTCATCTAGACTGATATCAAACACATTTGAAGCAATAAAATGAATTGTCTGAATCATAAGTTTTATGTCATTCAAGATTATCTCTACTGTAGGGAGAGGTGATGCTTCACAGCCCTAGAAACATGAAATTTAAGTGATATAGCCATGCAAGCAATTGGTATCACAGAAAGCTGTAGGGTGTGATTAACAAGCACTTTGTGTAGGACAAAGAGCAAGATATGTGGTAGTATATCAAAAGGCTGACCAACATCTACAGAAGCCCTCTATTACATACATGTGGAGCAACTTCAAACATGGCATTGCAAGGTACACA
>VZTU01014586.1:0-21132 GCA_013400835.1 Zapornia atra | reverse complement strand
CCTTTGTATATGGGGTTCTCAAAAGTCTCGCTGAAGTTAATGAAAATCTTCTTTCGACATATGGGATATCATTTTCAAAGGCTAGCAAACTAAGGCTAAAGTGAAGATTTTTAACATTTTGGAATACATAATAAATCAAACACTTGTCTGTTATGGCAGATACTTTATTTAGCTCAGAAAAAGCATCCGGTGTACTTGGTGAAGATCCTTCTATTCTGAGAGAGTACGAAGGAGAATAGGTTGAGTTGATACTTTCCCCTACTTTAGAGTAAAGCACAGAGTATTTTATAAAAAGTTTCTCTTAATAAATGTGGTTTCAAATACCCAAAAACATTTATTTGACTCTGCAAATACACACTCCTTTAAGACTATGTGCTTATTTCTATGAAGGTTGAGAAGACTGCTGGTGTTTGTAGTAAAAAGCAAGAAAGAGGGGAACTTTTCCTCATCTTCCCCATTACTGCCCTTTTTTCCCTGTCATCTCAAATATATATATATGTATATTATTGTAAAGACATAGTGCTTTAACTAGCTAAGGGTGAGGATATATCTTTTGGGGTTTCCTAAAGCTGCACAGTTTTTTCCTCCTTCAGTGTTTGGGTAAGGTAGGAGAAAGAAAATAACAAATCTTTTTTATTCTTTCCTACTCTGAAGTCGTACTCAAAGATAATTACATTAATTAAACAAAAAATAAAGGAGAGAAGTAATAACATTTTCCTAAACAACCTGACAACACAAGCCATTTACCAAAATATTGCACTTCTTGCTACTTCTGAAACGACTATGTGAATAAATTCTCTTCAAAGCAAATTTTGTGTAGAAGTTTTTGAACCTCCTACATGCTTTATTGTTTGGGGTTTTTGTGGGGTGTTTTTGTTTGTTTTTTAATTAAAAAAAATAAATGAATGTCCAACAAGAAAACCATCACAACTTTTTTCAGATATACACACCAGTAAAAATTCTGGCTGTATCCTAAGCAGATGAATGTACAGCTGTGGATATTTCTAGCAACAAGATATGTCATCTTACCACATTAGTAATATATTTTGGTCCATGAAGACAACAAAACCCAAACAGATTACATAAATAATATGGATGGCTCATATGGATATGGAAAAATGTATTTGGAATCATGGTAACACTATTCAAACCACTCCCACAAGTGTCATAAAGTCTTGATAATCATATGCTGGGTTGATGGGGGTCAAAACAGCAGAAAGATGAAGCAATGCCAGTGTTAAAATCTAAAAAGCTCTCTACTGCTTGAAGATGTACATGGGGGTTTTTTGCTATTAAGAATGACCTGCTGGGTTAAAAAGAGAGGCAGGGGTCTAGTGCAGTGTTGCACCACTGGAATAACAACATCCCAATCCTGTAGATTCCTATGGTTTTGCTTTCTGCAGGAAACTAAAAAATCATTAAGCTTTGAAACCTTTTTCTTTGTTTGTTTGGTTTTGTACAGATAGAAGGCAAATAACAATCTTTGCTTGGATAAAGTGATAATCTGATTAACTGTTCTCTCTAGTGTTCTGTGCTGTAAATCAAGACCATTTCTACATTCTTGTATGCATGATACCAGAAATGATTTTCCACAAAGACAGCATTTGGAGTATGTGTTATCTGTAGGCAGACGGCAGACCCTCATAATGAGTCTGGGGGCGTCACTGCCATATTGGCTAACTAGCTGATAAATTACTCTAAAAAACCCTGATAAAACCCTCTCTGCGTAATGTCCATATGCATGTAAATTATGTTTAAGATTCCACCTCCATGAAACACAGTTCAAACCATTGAAAATAATGGGAATCTTAATTACTCTGTTGGGAGCTGGTTCATGCATTGCAATGTTAACTAGCTTAGATGTTTTCTGCATTTCCTGTACAATTAAAATATTAAATAAAATGCATTTTTTTCATAGAATCATAGAATCAAATCATAGAATGATTTGAGTTGGAAAGAACCTCAAAGATCATCTAGTTCCAAACCCCCTGCCACGGTCAGACACATCCTCGACCAGCTTAAATTGCCAAAAGCCCCATCCAACCTAGACTTGAACACTGCCAGTGAAGGGACATCCACAGCTTCTCTGAACAACTCGTGACAGGAACTCTCCACCCTCACAGTGAAGATTTTTTTCCTTATATCTAACCAAAATCTATGCTTTCTCCTCTTAAATCCATTGCCCCTTGTCCTATTGCTCCAAGCCCACATAAACAGTTCATCTCCAGGTTTCCTGTAAGCCCCTTCTAGGTACTGGAAAGTCACTATAAGGTTTCTGCTGAGCCGTCTCTTCTCCATGCTGAACAACCCCAACTTGTTCAGGCTGTCTTCATAGGAGAGGTGCTCCAGCCCTCTGATAGTCTTTATGGCCCTTGTCTGGACACATTCCAGCACCTCCATGAGTTTCTTGTACTTGAAGCGTTGAAAAGTTGAAATCAATATATGTTTCTCTCACTTTAGAGGCAAGGATGTTGTGCAGGACAGTTTCAAATGTGTATTTATTCCACAGAGAATGCCCTTTCAGCCCTCATCTCTTCCTGAACTGTTTGGATGTTCTGGGACTGTTTAGCCTGGAGAACAGGAGGCTCAGGGGAGACCTTATTGCTCTCTACAACTACCTGAAAGGAAGTTGTGGTGAACTGGGGGTGAGCCTTTTCTCACAGATAGCTAGTGATAGGACAAGAGGGAATGACTTCACATTGCACAGGGGAGGTTCAGGTTAGAAATTAGGAGAAATGTCTTCTCAGAGTGTTTAGGCATTGGAACAGGTCCCCCAGGTAGAGGTAGGTGGTGACATCACTGTCCCTCAGGGTGTTTAAGGAAAAGTTGGATGAGGTACTTAGGGATATGGTTTTAGTAAGTAATGTTGGCAGTAGGGGGACAGTTGGACTAGATGATCTTGAAGGTCTTTTCCGACCTTAATGACTCTATGGTTCTATGATTCGATGATGTATCCTACATGTGCATCTTTATGTGACACAGCCAAGGTGTAGTCCCGAGCCCCTTACAGACTAGTTTTGGTGAGGAAGGAAGCTGGTTACACAGACTTGAAGTTCCACTACACCCAGGTTACTTTCTTCATCTGGGCAACTGAGAGGCCATGAGTGCAGAGCTAACTATTGTTTTACAAGCTATATACAGGTTGTACATGCCAGCTTCAAAACCAGTTAAATGATCCTGAAGACAATGCAAGAGTTTCTTGGATCTGAACAGGTTTTTTAATTTTACAATTGGTTCAAGATTACCCTTTTTGAAGTTTGCTTTTAGTCTATATTTACACTAATAGAGCTAGACTACATTTTCGATGCATTTTCAATATCCAAAAAGACCATTATCTTTCTATTTAGATCTAATTTGCACATTATTATTTTCATGAAGTATGTGAAAATTTATGTTGTTTCCTATAGAGGCAGCTATTTGTTATGATTTAGGCAAGGTAAATAATTATACTTACTACTGGATCAGCATGGATTTTTTTTGTATGCACTTCTCATGACTGTAAATTTCTTTCATTTGCCTTGTGCAATATTTACCTGTGGTCTTTCACAAGTACTTAAAGTAATTTTTAATCTTTTCAACAATTTACAGTTCTATTTGGCTTGAACTATTTCTTTTCTTGTCACTTCTTTTCTTTTTTTATGAATGGCCACAGTTTACAATGAACTTGCAGTAGTTCTTTATGCCTCTGTGAACTATACCTATAATTTTCCTTTTACTTTTAAAAAAAAATGGAAGGCAAACTGGAAGAATATAGTGTGTGATAAGTTGGTATATTTTTTCATTACTAAAGAATGTGAACTGTTTTCTGTACTATATATTTAGCTGGTTTTGGCTTTGAACTTCTGCACTTCAATCAAAATGTAATTTTGAACAAAACTGTATCTTAACTTTTATGGGAGACTCAGCTAGATTTCCTTTTTGATTGTAACTAACCTGCAGGTGAGAAGATATCAGCAGAGAAGACCTCACCATCAGGCATAGATCAAAATGTCAAACGTTACCAAAGGTAAGCACATATGTATATGCCTCGCCAGGAAGTTATTATATCTTTGTGTAACAAAAGCAGTGGTTGATATATTTAAAGACTTGCTGTCTTTATATGATGTTCCTTCCCCTGAAACTTTTGCTTGCCCTGCTGCCACTATGGACATAACAGCAGAGACAAAACACCGGCTAGCTGCTGTTGTCTTTGTTCAAGTGAGAGCATCTGCCCATCACAGCAAAAAACGTCAGTTACTTTTCTAAATATAAAAAAAGTACCTGAAAGACTGATATTCACACAGTTATTCCTTGGTTTGACAAAGTTAACATGTTTAAATAATCCCAAAGTATTATTGGACTCATTATGTTCTACACTTTATTTCTATTCTACCTATAGCTGCTACTTGCAGTGTTATTGTTATGCCTGGAAATATTTCTCTGTATATTCCATGGACTCTTTTTTTTTAATTTTTTTTTTTTATTACATTGTGAACATATTTCCCATGTTGAATAGGATAGCATTTGGCATTGAGGTGGTTATTCTGACAGCTATACACTAGAAATTTTATGAATGGCACATTAATTCTGTTTCTTCATAAATCCAAAGTACAAGCTTCCAAAGCTAATCTTGCAGCATTAGACAGTTTAGGGGAAAATAGCTGGCTATTGTCATGTTTCCTGATTTAAAAGAGATTATTTTCCCTTCTCTGTAGCACAATAAAAATGCTGTGACATGACCTATTTATCTTTTATTGTCCAGCTCTTGGGAGACAGAAGGTGTAGGCAGAGAGTGGAACTTGCATGTCCAGCTTGGGGATTTTTTTCCACCTTGTCTCCTGTGGAACAACAAAAGAATGTGTGCAGCTGGGATCTGCATCCACATCATTGTTCACCATTTCTCATACTTGCTAGAATTAAGGTGGTGTTTGGTTTTGGTTTTGGTTTGGGGTGTTTTTTTGTTGTGTTTTGGTTGGGTTTTTTTTCCAGCCTTCATAAGGCTTTGATAAATTAAATAAGAAAATAAAAATGAATTGTAAGGAACAAAATCCTACACATTGCTCTTAAACTAGGGGAGAAGGGAAAGGTGAAGGGCAAACAAAGTAAGCTGTGA
Organism: Zapornia atra; assembly: GCA_013400835.1. Classification (NCBI taxonomy): domain Eukaryota; kingdom Metazoa; phylum Chordata; class Aves; order Gruiformes; family Rallidae; genus Zapornia; species Zapornia atra. The sequence goes on along the minus strand of VZTU01014586.1, from coordinate 16,040 downwards.
TTTTCTCCAAATCTGTACTTCTTTCCTTTCCTATAATGGCTCTGAGCAATGGGCTTGTAACACAGAAACAGTTTAAGTAAGGAGTAAAAAGACAAGAGTAACTGAAGAACAGATAATCATTTGTAAGTAGACAATAGAATAAGATAGTAATTTGATATTTGTCAGAGAGACTCTACGCTGTCCCCATTTTTTTGTGTGAAGAAAATGAGAAAAACTAAAATAGAACAGTTTTCTGCACCTGTGAGGATCCTGGAAAACCAAACTTTAAATGAACTGAAAAGCACGTGCTACCGAGTTGCATACAGATAGCTATCACTTTTTTATTTATTTTTAAGCATTACAGATGCATTCAGAAGACAAGTCATCAGTCAGCAGTGACAGCCAACATGAAAATGTATAAGAATAAATTGGGCTTTAATTTTTCTTGACTAAGTATAGACATCTATCATAACTAATGCACTTCTAATAGCACAGCATTTTTTTTTCCATGAAGTAATCTCATCTATTCTGTTATGTGTCTTAAACATAATTAGAAAGCAACAGTCCTAGCACTTATAAGAAGAAAGGCAATATTTCTTTTGACCAATGTAGGTGAAATCTACTGCAATTAAAGTTATGGCAAAGTTTATGCAAGAACAGAGAGATCATATCTTTGCTAAATAGGCTGTGAAGTCCTCCTACTTTTGGTGCCTAATTACTGGTGTCATGCTTGTAATAGCGGCATCTGTGCACACTCAACACTCTAATGGGCAGCTCCTACAGGACTAATGAATTTTAATTGATGGTGTTTAGCGTGGCTTTTGGTTTCGGTCTCTTGTAGAGGAGGCTATGCCCTTCTGCTCTTCTGTCCCCAAGTGAGCTGCATCTCTGTTGGGGAGCTCATAGATACAGATGGTCAACAAAAGGTGAAGAATGCCAGAACTCTCTGGGCATCAGTCGCTTTTCAGTAAAGATAAAGCTTGAATTGCTAATCAGCTTCCTTTTTTTCCACCCAAGCTGTTTACGCTGTGGGCTTAATGTTAATCTCTTTTGGTAAAATGACACATTCCTTTTCAATTCAAAATATGCTTCCTAGGTTGACAAACCAGAAGGCGACCTTCTTCTCAGCCACCCCATAGGTAGTTTTAAATGTAGCATCCTTTGTCAGAGGCAAAACAAAATCGTTTCATGGTAACACTTAATCATTTAACCCACTCCCAGAGATTTTGCAAAGGATGGGGAAAAAACGATGTTCCTAAAAGTGTGGTTGCTTCCATAAATGTTTCTTAAGTTTTCTAAGTATTCTTTTTTCTCAGCTCAAATGTGCCTCACACTGATATTTCCTTCATTTGTGCTTCCTAAAAGATGAAATGGAAGGAAAACTTATTTGGGGAAGCATCATTATCTTAGTAAGTCACAAGTTTCTTTTGCTTCATATAAAAGACTTTTAAAAGGGGTGGGGAATTAATTTGATTAACATATATGAGTGGCATGAACTTATTATTCAACAATTATTCCTTCAGGAACAAAAAAATCTTTAAATCAGCAATTCATAGAGACATACTATAATTAAAATCTGGTTTATATAGAAATGGGAAATTTTCCATCCCCACCCCAGAGATGTTTGTTATTAGTTTTAAGACAATTGTTTGCCTCCTTTCTGATAACCTATTCACCTAAACAGAATAATCAAAAAGGAGAAATGAGAATGATAAAATTTGTGAATGATATATCTGAACTGCTGTTATTTGCAGTCCCTTTTCCCTTAAAAAAACCCAAAACAAACAAAAAAAAATCCCAGAAAAAAACCCCAAACCAAAGCCCCAATGTCCTTTTAGGCATAATCTTATTTTTAAAAAGACAAAAACCTAAAGAAGTTGGTTTTATCTCAAATGTATTAAATATATTAGCTAGATATCATAATGAATGAAAGCTTCAAATAGTCATCATTTAGTATTGTCATATGCAAAGAAGAGTGAAGATGTTTAATGCTGGTTTGAATACCAAAATAACAATATTTGTGTTGCTTCCCAAACTTATCTGTTGCACCTTCATGCTGCCTACATTCTCCATCAATTTGTCAGCACGCAACCATGGTGCTGGAACACAAGGATGGATTCATCACACGCAGTCCCTTCTGTCTATGCACATACACAAAATCACAATATCTCATTACAATATGCTGTGACAACTGATTGATTTATGTGGGTGTGGTTTTATTAAGGCATTGAAATACATATAATAATAATAATAGTCAATAAAGCATTAAAAATTCAAAAGACACAACAGTATGTCTCACACACCGCCCTTTACAGCTATCTACATCACAGGCCACAGCTTCCCTGGGGAAGCTCCTACTCAACAGGAGCAGGAAGAGGGCACACACACTGGCTCAGTCATAGCTCACCATAGTAGTCTTCCACAAAGCAATCAGGTCTGACTGTGACGGATTCTTGGGAGTCTTCAGAGCATCTTCCCAAAAGTTTTCTTTACCATGTAGGATTTATGTCACTAGTCACTTGCTCTGAGTGTTATATGGGTCATGGAATCAATTACTTCTGGTGATTTCATCCAGTCATTATCCCTTTAATGTACTGGCCACCTCCTTGTGTTACTTTTGCACAACAATTTCGAGGCTCAGTTATTTACCGCTGGATGTTTCTTCTGGGTCACTATGATCACTTATCTCCAGTCAAGCATTGTTTGTTTCCTTCCACCAAACACTCTGATTTCCCCTTTTTTGCATACTTAATACAGTGCTACTTCTATTTAATTAGTGTTACTTTTTTGTCTGAACCTTAGTTCAACAAAGAATAAGAAATTTTCTGGAAGATATGCATATAGACATATGCTTAATTATCTTACTTCTTCCAGACTCCTAACCCTTATTCTAAATATTTACTGGAAAACCTTGCCAAGTCTCAGGTCTGAGGAATCCATGGCAAAATCAAGAGTTTGGCTCAAACATGGACATTTGAATTAAGTCTTTCCCAGATGTGTCTTCCACAGAGTCAGTGTAAGATTATACAAGACTTACTTATTAAGTAAGTCTTTATATAACTTTGGATCTCTGAAAAGCTGTATCTGCTTTAAGGTAGGTATGCATGTTTCCTCTACAGCTATCAGAGAGACAAGCAGAAATGTTTCATACACCTATGTATTCAAAAGTATTACAGGAAAAGTATTGTCCAACAAGTCTGTATCAACAATTTTATCTCTGCCAAGACATTTCTTCACACCAATTTTGATTTACAGAAGTAATATGTCATAATGCCAAATGCATGCATTCAGCTTTTTAGAAGTGACACTTTTTTACATGTGGCAGTACTTCCTAGCAAGGAGGTCCATGTCCATCAAGCCTTAAGTGTATGTGCAGTTGCAAACTATGACTACTAGAAATAATGTTATAAGCTGCTCCAGAGGGGTTGACAAAAAGAAACTAATAAAATTAGTCACTAAAAAGTAAAGTTTTTTTCTTTGTATTCCAAATTCCACTGCTAAAACATGAAAAGTTTTCTGTGAAACTGTCAGTATTTGATAAGAAGGACATATCAGTTAATGGCAATATAGTTTTATACAAAAGATGTTCAGAAACTCAACTCTATTGATTGCAATGTTTAAGCAAAATCTTCAAAACAGCCTTTAAGAAAGATAATTCCATCTATTTGCGAAGAGCAGATATTAATAATTCAGTCAGGATTTGGTGGGTAACAAGAATTGAACTAAACCTGGAAAAAATATTCAGATATGCTTATGAGAGCTTTAAAACAAGTTAATCTTCCATCACGTTTGTGTATATATTGGGCTATATGTACTAATACTTTCTGACTGTACCAATTTTCTCTTTGAGTCTAAGACAGCAATAAAAAGAACGTACTTAGCTGGTGAAGCAAGTTTTACACATGCTTTGAACTGATTTTTCCTGTAGTACCAAGTCTCCAGGTCACAACTATGAATGTGGGAAAAAGAATTAGATATCTACTTATAGAAAGCAATATCCCCAGAAGGAATCAGTGTAAACCAGAGAGTTAAAGGAAGCATTCACAAGATATGAAGTTTTATTATGAAAATCTCTTAAAATATTATTGAAAGATATATTTTCATTCAAACATCAACATTACATTTTTGCTCTAAACAATGAGGATCAAACACTGAGTGCTTGAAGTAAGCCCCTCACTGCAAACTAAGATTTCCAATTAAGGAATCACCGGTGCAGAATTTCTTATGAAACACTAGATCCGTTAAAAATGCTTTCAGTAAGCCTATTTTAATGTCTTCTGTGCCCAAGAGGTTTGGTAACAATGTGTGAGGATCACAGCTGGGGTGATCAGACCTTTCTGTTACCAGACAAAGTGTAGTTATTGCATTTGTAGAAATGGCAGTCCATTTATCAAGTGAGTTAGAATGCCAATAAGTGGGCAGGTGGAAAAAGTTACAAAGATGGGGTCAATGAATGAGGTACAAAGAAACAAACAAGAGCAGCAAAATGCTCCTCAATGCAGCTGAATACTGAAAAGTAAGGTACCTGAAAGATTTCATGGCACCATACCAAGTAAATCATCTCTAAATTGCCAAATTTCTCAGGGAATGATGTATGTCAGCTTCAGATAGTGTTACACTATGTTCTCTAGTCATCGTGCAACAGTGGGGGAAAAATATCTGTGTATTGCTTTCATTTAAGTTTGAAGATCCTAAAAGTATTTCTACAGCAGGTGGAAGGCAGTCCATCAGATCACCATCAGGTCACTCTATAATGTTACATACAGATACACAATACATAAATTCAAAGATATCTGGCTAAATTTATTGCTACCACTGAAATCCAGGAAGCCTATCAAACTTGCTCAGAGGTTCCGTGCTCATCATGAACAAAATATGGGGGTAGAATGCAAATCTGCAGGGGAGACATCTTTGAAAGATGAGCAGTTACTCTGCAGTCTTACTCTGCAGTTACTCTGAAGTCTAAAGTTTCACATTAGAGTCATGGCAATATAATAATTCCTTGGCAATGAAAGAACAGTCCTGTCTCCAAGTCCAGCCCTTTTCCACGTCATATAGTTCTGTCCCCTTTTTTGCACCCTTCTGGTTGCAAATCAGCTCCTCAGGTGAGCCATAACTAAGACTTAAAACAGCAAGAAATAATTTCTTTTTGGTGGGATTTTTTCCTTTTATTTATGGTGGAGTGGGAAAAGGAGACATAAATGCAGTTTACTTTTCTAAGTCTATTTGTGTGATCAAACATCCAACACAAGACAATCAATCATGAAGGGTTTGTCTACTATCAGTATGATCAATTTGTTAAATTGTGATAGAGGAAACCTAGCACTTAAGTCTGGAATCTTCTGAAAAGGAAAAAGACTTTACTGTTACAAGGACCTTGTGAAGTGGATTGCTTAAAGTACCCAGTACTAAGCATAAATATCAATGATAGAATGAGGAGTGATTAAAGAAAGAGGAAAGGGGAGAAAGACCCTGTTGTAACAGACATGCTTGCCATGAATTTTCATAATAGACCTCCTATATAGATTTTTTGTACTATGCTTTCTTAAAGAAGATACATAGTACAGATGTGTAGAGGGTTTCATTGATGACAGAAGTTAAAGTTTTTGGTCTTCTTTCCATGCTTCAGTTGAAAGCTGTCTGAATCTTCCCATCAGCAGAGGAGACCTGGACCCAAGAGGGATGGCAAGCAGCATTTCTGCAACCACTTTTAGATGTTCTGACAGTAGAAGGCAGCCTTTATCTAACCTATGAGATAACCAAGAAATGTTCTAGCTACCAGTGAAACAAATTGGTATAAATTCAGACCATGCTGGCAGGCTTTCTACCCTTGAATACTGACTGCCATTTAGGCCTCTTGTAAAGAGGGCTGTGTGCTCTAAATAGTTTCTTGGCAGATTGCCATTCAGGGCCCAGTGCCAAGGGTTTACCCCATGCCTTGTTGTAAGCCTGGACCCATGGATTCACCTGCCATCATGAGGTCAGAAGTTTGAAAGAGACCCACGTTATTTAAAGCAACAGTTTAACTTACATTAAACATTAAAACTAAGCAAGCACAATGAAATTCACTGCAACGGTAACTCCATGCACACTCATGTAGAGCAAATACATCGATCACCCTTTGCAAAGATGTACTTCAATATGTTGTAAAACACTGCTAATACAGTATAATAAATAAAATGCGGGAGGGTTAAATGCATGATATTAGATCAGCATATTCTGTAGCAGAGATATGGAATAGTTCAGGGCACTTGTTTCTTCAAGGAGCATTAACTAGCTTGCATATGTTAGTCCAGTGATCAATAGACAGTTCAATTCCCAGACCTTTGTTCTTCCTCTGAGTAACATGATATCATCGTCCTACCCATCACCAGTAAAAAAAGGGTGGTGTAAACTGTCATACCTCCAAGGGAACCCTGTTGAGATGCTTTGGGTCAGGTCTCAGTCAAGGTATCTGCTTCCCAACATTTCTTGGTAAGAAAAAAATTTAAGGTCACTAAGATTGTACAAAGCAGCTGCTCTGCAAGCTGATAGAAATATTTGCTTCAAATGGGATAAGCTCAAAGTTAAAGAAATGGAGGATTTTGGTGTATAAAGCTTTGGGAGATAAAAATTTTACATTTCTAGTTTTCTTTCCTTTATCATTTGTTATTTCTGTTCATCCCACTCCCGTGATCCATCTTTTCCCATGTCAGCTGCTCATTGTCAAGAAAAACATTAATGTAGTATTTGTAATAGGCTTTTTCCCAAGTCCTTTGACTTGCTGAAGCTGTAACAAGACATTCATGTGAAATACCATATCTACAAAGTCACTGGTGAGAAAAGTACCATGATCCTGAGATTCTGTCCTCTGTTTATAATGTGCAGTTCACACCCACCTGTGAGGTCTTTAATTCACACATTTTCACATAATGCTATTGACTGAGGAGAAAATGAACCTTGGTTTGAAATGGCAAAGTTTCTTCTAGAGTAAGTGTAATTTTTTTTTTTCCTTCCTGTTAAAAAACTTCAAGTTGGATCATGTGATATGTGCAGATGAACAGTGTCAGAATACAGAATAAAGTATCCTTCCTGAACATCTAGCAGCCCACCGGAGTACCTGTCACAACCTCTTCTCTTTTGCTTATTCCATGAGTCACACAGTCAAACAAAGCAGTCAGAAACCTGGTTTTACCAGGCACCAGCCAGGATTGCCAAACCACCATAAGGCAGAAAGGGATGAGATAATGTTTTGTGTCATGGGTAGCATACCTCGTCATTCCTACCCCATTCAGATGGTAGCAGAGAGGGAGTTATGCCATCCCCATGCAGCTCACCAAACGACCCAGGGATGAGTTGTCCACCTGGAGGAGAGCACAGGGACACATCAGGATTTTTATTTATGACAAATAAAACTGTTTACATCAAGTTTGTCTGTGTGGGTTGATGCAGCATCTAGTACGTAGCTAACAGTTTCAACAGGGTTGCTATAGCATTGATACATTGACTTTAATGGAGTAAACACAAATCACAGTGGTGTAACTAAGTAAAGCATCACAGTTCCATCAGACTAATTAATGTCATTTCTAGAATAACTTTTTATTTTTTAAAAAAAAAGGTTTTTTTTAAGAGTTGATCCAGTACATTAATTCTGGAAACCTTCTGCAACAGGATGTTATTTAAACATCTAGTAATCCAAACAATCAGTACAGACACCAAGAAAAACAGACACAGTTCAGAAGTCTGTGTTGTTTGGTTTAGTTTTGGTGCTGAGTTGTTGGTTTGTTTTTTTTCCTAACAGCTAAAGCAACTGTGTTTCAGGGTCTAAGTACAGAGCATCAGCAAGACTTAAATGTAGATCCTTTGGGGAAAACAGCAGCTACCCCCCACAGACCCACAGAGGAAAGCAGATGGAGGATGTCTTTTTGACAATCAAAGGTTTAAGAGGAAGAAGGCACAGACAAAAGCTGGTGAGATATAGCTATTAGAAAGCCTGCAAAAATCTCACGCTTGCACAATTACAAGGTAGTGTTGCTGTGAAAGAGATTAAATCAATAAAGAGAAAAGGGAGAGAACAAGAATAGACTACATTTATTTCTGCCTCTTTCAGAGTCGGTGTATATAATGCAGAAGCCTGATCATTTCAGATGATCCTCCATATCCTACCAAATTCCATCCATTTAAATAAATAAATAAATAAATAGACAAATGGTAAAAAGAAAAAAAAAAAACAATAAAAAACACCCCACTATAAATAAATAAATAAATTCCAAATAGGGATGCATTTAATCCATTTTTGCCAAGGCAACTTTATTTAGAAAGCTGTTTACCTTCCTGAAAAGCCTCATTAGGCATAAAAACAAAGAATGAAGTTGATTAATGTGCTCTAAGTGTGATGTTCAAATTGTAATTTTCATATACGTAAATGGATGCTTCTGCCGTATTTTGTTTGATAATTTACAGAGTTAGCACCGTCCAAACCACTAATCGGTTTCTTTTTATGAAGACAGCTGCAGAAGATCCTTTTAGAATGCTAATTTTCATTAGTGCCTTCGCTCACCAAGAACTAGGGCCTTTCTCATAGATAACCTCATCACTATAAACTGGGCTTGGGGAAATTCAGTTCGCTTGCAATTCAGTTGTTTGGGGACTTTTTTTTTGTTGTTGTTTATTTTGCCTTTTCTGTAGGGTAATCTGAAGAGGAGAGAGCAGCAAAAAAACCCCAACCCAAAACCCAAATGGGTGGATTTAAAAGAGAAGATCCCTTATCAATTGAGACTGTTTAACTTTTCCTCTTTTTTTTGATATTATCTTCTGAGGTGGCAGAAAAAAACAAGTTGCACAAAGGTACCATTTCTCTAGGTACTGTCTGTATATTTTGTTGAGTGGTGACATTAATACAGATTAGTTTTAGTGCATCACTTTTCTAGTAATTCTGTTTTAAAGCTCCTTTAATAGAAAACGCAGTGCTACATCCACACACACTGTGGCAAGAAGCAGAAAAGGCAAACAGATTAATACGTTGGGTTGCCATGTATGAAATACCGTGTTTAAATCAGAAGCAGTTATATCATTCTATGCTATGTTTTACAGAACTGCCTCAGTTTCTCTCAGCAATGCTAGAGCTGGCTCGGTGGCAGCATTAGTTGCTGTTAATTTGGAATTCTCATGCTCCAGTGGCAGTATTAACTTTTTATGCCAGTGCAAATAGTAAGTAACCAATCAAATAGTCTAAATACATTAATGTTCTGCCTTTGCGCATAGGTATGAGAAGATTAGACTAATTCTGCTGTACAAAGAAAACAGCCTCATGGAAGCACTGAAAGTACATTTACTGTTGCAAGGTAGAATGATTTTTCTCAAAATATTTTATACAGGACGAAAACAAAATTAGAAGTGCTCCCCTTGCTTTAATGCTGCAAACGGCAGTAATGAAACAGTCTAGCAGGTTTTATAACAAATCCAAGTATAAGGGTATTAAATAAACTCTGACAGTTTCAGAAATCAGCCTGAGAACAGCTGACATGTTCCAGAGCCCCTGCAGTATCTCCACAATGATTAGAGATCCAAATCTGCATTGTAAAATGGAAAATGTCCTCTGTTGCCTTTCCCAGAAACAAGCACTTACACCCACAAACTCCAGCTTGGGTCCTTCCCATTAAATTCTCCCATGCTTTCCAGTTAGCCTGTACTGTGCCTCCTCATCTGCCTCTTGGTCCTTCCAGCTGCACACGTATAGGCGCCTGATCACCCTCATCTATGCCACTGAATTGATGCTTAGGGTCAAGCAAACAGATTTGGGATCCCTCTTGTGGAGAAAGAGTCTGATGACAGTGTGACAGCGTGATGTAAGCAGGATGGGATTTTCAGAAGGGCAAAATGTTACTCTGTAGTTAGGCACCTTAAATATTAGTCTGTACAGTTAACTGCAAGAAAAAAAAAACATCCTTTGGACTCCTGAACTCTCCGCCTTTCTGCTCAACATTCATTTATAAGTGATTTCACAGAAGAATGGGGAACAATTATGAAAGCTGTGCCATAATGAGAGCCGGGGTGTGTGAAAGGAGTTCAGTCTACTCCTGAACTGTGAGGGTATGTACTTAAATAGCTGGCACAGAAAACAGGAAAAGAAAATTCAGTAAAATTAGGGGAGTATGAGGTGCAATAAACATAACTGACAATTTGAGAACGACTAAGAGCATCACTTAGGTTGACTAATGAAATGCAAAAGAAGTATACTGCTTAAGCAAAACTACTTATTCTATACAAATTAACTGCCAAAGAAACTACCTTTTAAGGTGCGTGAGGATGTCAGTCTTTACCCCAGATGTGTAGGAACATGACTGTATAATATAGTGTGCAGATCAGGATGAGGGACAGAAGTAGAAAATGGTCTTAATTTCATACATGATTATCAGAATTAGAGTGCTGAAGGCTGATAGCAATAGAGGTATTGGAGTCAGAGAGGCAGAGTGTAAGAAGAGAAATTAAAGAGCATTGCTACTGTTAAAGAAACTCAGCTATGGAGGTGCTACAAAAGCCTTCTTTGATGATTTCTGTTTATTTTCTTTGTATTTCAGATGTACAAACAGATGGGGCTGATAAATTGTCACTGTGTAATCTTGTTGCTGCTATTCCTTACTGCTGGATCATTCCAGGCTATGGAAAAAGTAAGTTAACATAAAGAAAAAAAAAAAAAGTTTAAAAAAAGTTAGGCAGTAAAGAGATAATGAGAATCATGGAAAAACTAATTTGGCTTTAGAAGGACTTTGACAGCAACTTGGCACCCACAGAAATAATTTCTCACAGGTTGACAAGAAGGATGTGGCACCTGATACATGAGCTGTCTTCCACATTCTTTGCAACATCTGCAAAGTAGGGGTTCTCTATCCATTCCTTATGTCTCATTGGTTTACTGCACAAAACCCATAAAAGCGTGAACGTGAATTGCGAAGTGTCTTAATAGCAGAGAGGTTTTGACTGAATACTATGAAAATCTAGACTACTTGGGATGATATAATAATTACATTATTTGCTAATTTATATCTGCTTCCAATTTTTTAAAAATGTTTTGTTACGAATAAACACAACATTATCAAATTCACGTAAGTACAGAAAACAAAGTGAAGTCTGCCAAAATGAAGATACCTAGTAATAGGAAGGCAAAGAAAAAGAAATCTTTGTGTTCTAGTACACAGTGTTTTTTTGAGGCAGAGTTCTTTTCCTCTGAACTCCCCCAAATAAGGTATGGTTGAAACACAGTTCTCTGAAAATACAAATGTTATGGGCAAATTATGTTTTCCTGTAATGTAATCACTAAGTGAAGTGTTGTCTTTCCACTGCAGAGAGACATAGATGTTCTGGAATAGATGAAAGATGGTGTGTTAGTTTATGGGAACTTTTCCTTAATATGATAACTGCATCCAGCAAAACAGATTCCAGTTTTAATTTTTCCCTGCTGATGTCTAGGTGTTTAATTTCATTATTATCAAAGCTTGCTTTAAGCCCATATGCTTGCCTTTTGCACTTGAATGTTATACATATAAAAGACAATTCAAGAGAAAAATTATTTCCATTAAAATTTTTGCAATCACATAGCACATTTAAGACACTGTAAAAACTGCAGTATATTATGATGTACAGTCTAAAATTATATAGAATCACACTACAGTGGACCATTTCAAGAGCTAACATTAAGAAAACCCACTCAGGAAAAAAAAGTAGGAGCAGAAGTTATTACACCTTGATCCAAATATCCACATTCACAGACACATAGAATAATTCAGGCTGTAAGAGCCCTTTGGGGGTCATCTAGTCCAAACCCTGCTCAGAGCAGGGACAAATTCATTTAAAGCAGATTACTTGCTCACTGATCAGCTGAGTTTTAAATGTCTCCTAAGAGATGATTCCACCGCCTGTCTGGGCAACCTCTTCCAGTGGTTAACCACCTTCATTGAGGACTCTTTGTTTAAAAGAAGATGGAATTTACCTTGCTGCATCATGTGTGCACCACCTCTTGGTTTTTCACCACATGCACCTGTCCTATGACCACTGATTAGCTGTGCATGGTAAGTAGATCTCCTTTAGCCCTTACTTCTAAAGGCTGAACAAATCCAGCTCGCTCAGACTCCTGTGTTGTGTGAACCACCTCCCAGTGATCTTGTCTACACTCCTGTGGACTCAACCTACTTTCTCACCATCTGCTTTGTACTAGATAGCCTGGGGCTAGATGCAGTAACCCCCTTGTCTCACAAGTGCCAGATAGAGGGAAATAACCACTTCCTTCACCCTTGTGAAGGATGTTAACATCTTTAGCCTTATCTTGATAATGGGCCCTACTCTGCCATCAGCTCCAGGGCACACTGATGACTCATGTTCAAGTTACAGTTCTCAGGGACCCTTAGTCTTTTACTGTAATCCCCCCAACTCTACCATTTCCCTGAGGCTGGAGCATGGTCCCAGGCCAAATTGGTGCATTGGGTTATTCAATCCCAGCTGCAAGACATTGCATTTCCACTTGAGAACGTTGTGAAGTTTCTATCTACCTCTCCAGCCTCCCATGAACTGTCTGAATTTCAGCCTTCCAACCTATTATCAGCTGTTTCCTATCACAGTTCCACAAAATGCAATCCAACCCACCACTTATTTAATTCAGAAAGGCAACACACACTTTCAGCCCCAGTATTGGCCCTTCAGGCATGCAACTCACACCTTGTCATTGCTGAACTTTGACCCACCTCCTCTTGAGTCAGACGAGGTGCCTACAATTTGAAAACAGGTAAGTTTATGATTTTGGTTTTCATTAAAGTATTATATTAGATAGGTTGAATGGGGACACAGCAGGGTGATAGCAAGGACCGGAAAGAACTGACAAAACAAATGTAGGAGGATAAAAGTATCTCCAGGGAAGAAAAAAGGTTATGCTGTTAAATTTAAAACTGGAGGAAACTTGAAATCTTGTATAATCCCAGAAGTTAGGACAGCAACTTTTATGTCAAAAGACCAAATTTTGTTGTCGTTACTGGTGGTGGTGGTTTGGAGTTTTTTTGGGGTTTGTTCTTTTGGGTGGGGAGGTGTTTGCATTGTTCTTTTGTAAAGACAGCTAAGTCTGTGGATACATTTCTGCAGAGTTTAATAGCCTTACCTCACAAGAACAAAACAAATTTCCCCACCTATTTAGTTTACTTTTGATCAATAATCTTACTCCTTTCTTTCTCCTGACAGCAATGTAACCTTCCTACCTTTTATGGTGTCTATACTCAGCTTCACTTCAGCTTCCCCAGCTCAGATGGAGATGGAAATCTGCCATATACTTCATCATAAAATGACACTTTATGACACTAAAAATTGTTACAGAAGAAGAGAAAAAATAATTGTTCACGTTTACTCTTATAAAACAAGAAAATTATCTTGATTTGTAGCAGAAAAGATTTAATGTGAGAAATGAAAAAAATGATCCTTATTATGTGCAAGAAAAGGCGCCCTAAATTGTCAGCTTAATTAATTTATTTATTTAAAACAAGAAGAGGGACACCTGTAAATATACAAACTTTGTTCATAACAATCCATACCATGATCTATTCTCAAGACACTTTCGTTTTCTGGCCTAAAAAAAATCAAAATAGCATGTAAACTATTGTGGGTCTTTGCCCTGTTCCTGGAGTTTTTACAGTCAGAACCTCACAGAGCCTCAGGATAGATGCGGAAAAATTGCATGTAACAAGTCTAGTGTGCAATTCTGGACCACAGCAATTATATAATACAGTATTTTTGATCCCTTAATGAAGTGTGCTGTTGCAAAGGGTCTGAGCTGAGGGTTCACAGAAGGTTATAGAACAGTTTTTGTCCTGAGAAACACTCCTGTTAAGACAGCCTGGACCTTGTGACCTTCTGAGGTTCCTTCCAATCTGAATTATCCTATAAGCCTATACTACAGTTGCAATTCACCCTTTCAAAAACACTGAGTTTTCCTTTCACGAATCCTATTCATATACTGACAAATGCAGTACATATTATTATTGTCATGCTGACAATTATAGTATGTTTCTATCTGTCAGAGGGAGTAAACAGAAATTTAAGATTGTATTTGAGCCCAACATTGTTATTACTCTGAATCTTTAAGTAGAATGGCCTTTTATCAAGCATTTTCTACATACTATTTATAGTGATACTGAAATACTCCATTCTAATGACTTAAAAAGGTGTTCCATTTGCAATATTTTATACCTTACCTCCATTTACTGATTTGAAAAGTAGACAAAAGAGAACTTCTAAGACTTCTTTCCATCTCATCTGGAAAGATATATCGATGAATTTGTGTGAAGAAGTAAGGAAGCCTGTATGTAAAAAAAACCCTAAAAACTAACTGCTTCCCCACTCCACAAATTGAATTACCGTGAATATGATATAGTGAAGTAGAGTTTTAGGGCAGAATCTGAAAAAAATTCCAAATGGGAAATTTAGGAAGGCAGAATGTAATTGTCCAAACTGGACTTTCATCAGGACACCAGAGCTGGCATCACCATTCTTCTGGACAAAGCAGTGGAATCTCTAAAGACCAAATCAGTATAAACAAACAATGGTTTTATTCAGCATGTGCCATGCAAGTGTTTTCCTATGTTCTCCTTGGGCATCGGCCTGATGGCAACTCAGTGAAAACTGTGCTTGAGCCATGTATTGAATTACCAGTGAAAGTGAAAGAAATATCACCAAAAGCAATACAGGATAATTAATGTGAAGAAAATCATCCACAAGTGTTTCGATTCATTTTTCTTAATCTGTCAGTTTAGGGAATATGGGGAATACTGTCAGTAAGCATGGTCATGGAGAGTTCAAGACACATTCTGCAGAAAGATATTTGCACAAACGTTTGCACTATGTTTGCAAGTATAAGATTTTCAGGCATCCAAATAAGGAATAGAAACTAGTCCATGCAATTTATATAATCATAAACTACTGGTGGTGAAATCTTACTCAAGGCAAATATGCTGAAGTCTATTGACACAAGTTGATCAAACAGTTCTCAACAACCCGGTTTCTGAAAATCAAAGTCTACTTGTGGGTAATTTACAAGTAGGAAAAGGTCATGCTTTGTTGATAAATGATTCATTAGTCATAGTTGGCTCAGTACAGATCATTCACTCCATTAATAAACAGCGTAGATGACAATCTAGTATTTTTAAACCTCCTTTTATATTTGCCCTTTTAGACATCTAGCTTTTATTTCAAAGCTTCCAGAGTCTTCCTAGCTATTTTATTGAAAAGGTGCTCAATGTTAAAA
This sequence comes from Zapornia atra, assembly GCA_013400835.1. Taxonomy (NCBI): domain Eukaryota; kingdom Metazoa; phylum Chordata; class Aves; order Gruiformes; family Rallidae; genus Zapornia; species Zapornia atra. The sequence goes on along the minus strand of VZTU01014586.1, from coordinate 802 downwards.
ATGCACCTCATTTTCCCAAATCTAAGTCCTCCACCATATGCAGTGATCCACTTAGTTCTCTTTTAGTAAAAAAAGCTGATGAATTAGTCAGAGCAGAAGCAACTTCCAAATCCAAGGATTTGAGCATCCTTCCTCTAGCTCCTTTACATTTAATACCCAGGATCTTGTCTTGAGCATATCATCTAATTAGGGCTCATGCACTCTCACAGACTCAAAGAGTGCCTTGGACATGTGCTGTTTCATTACATTTTAGGTTTGATTCTGCAGTATCGAAGGCTACAGAAGCACTTCCTTTGACATCTACAAAGTCTGTACAAGGCCATGGCGCTTTATAAGTAGAAGGTAGGTTTCAACTTACATCTAAAAATACAGTAGAGCCATTTTTTTTTCTGTAAGAAACACCACTTACTGAGAGAGCAGCTGTGTACTGCACCAGATCAAGTTTGAGTGGTTTTAAGAAGCCACCCCATGTAGAGCCCATTACAGTAATCCAATTTTGATGGATGAAATCCAAGCATACATGCTCTCCTGGTGATTTCCTGCCCTGAAAATATTTAAATACAATGAAAGAATTACAGTATTAAACAAATTTCCTTTTTGATATTCAATAGGCATTGAAATAGGAAACTCCTAAGTGCACGGCAGAGCCCTTATACTTTAAGTAAGTGGTACAGTGTATATGCATAAGCAGCTCACCACCAGTGAGATTTAACAAAGTTATTCTTAATAGCCACTCTGAGTACTATGCCTTCATGAAGTACTGGCCTTTCTCTACCTTGTAATCAGCATTTATGGATGTCAA
>VZTU01014585.1:322-11621 GCA_013400835.1 Zapornia atra | reverse complement strand
TTTTTGACAAAAAATTATTGAAATGAAGCACAAAAAAAAAAAAAAAAAGAGCAGGGAACTTTTGGAAGTTTTGCTGAAAGTTTTCTTACTGGGCATTTGAAAATGCATGTATGTTACTTATAAAGTGAACTATGTTCTCGAGGTGTTTTTTTTGTTTTGGGTTTTTTTTGTGTTTTTTTTTTCCCCAAAAATACTCCAATAGAAGGGGTTTTCTTTATTTATCCATCACTTTTTTATGGTCATTACAGATCTCTGATACCAGGCCTGGGAAGATATTCTGTCAATTCTTCCTCATGAGTGATGATTCTCACTTATGTACTGCACTTAATCTACTGGAAAAATCACCCCATTTTCACTAATAAAATCCTGTTTTTCACTTTGAGTTTACTGAAGAAGTTCAGCATGATTTTTCCCAGCCCTTTCCTAAATATTAAATCCCTTTAAATCTTCAAAGCAATACAGTTTAATGCCCTGGCTATAAAAGCCAAAATCACTATAGATTTTTAATCACTAGTCTTTGTTGCCACCTCGGTGTTCTTTAATGCATGCACCATCAGGAATCACAATGAAGATTAGTGCTTAATAAATGCTGTCAGTTTTTCAATACTGACTTTATGCAACAAATGGTTCTCAGGCAAAATAGGAAAATGGAAATATTTAAGAAATCACTATTATTTAAGAAAATTTTCAAACATTATCAAAGAAAACGAACAATGGAAAACACATTCTTTCAGCCTTATCTTGACCTTGATTTATTTAAGTTGCTAGAGCAAGGAAGCAGAGAGGATACATTACCCATGCAGAGGTCTTATCATCTTTCTATATGCAGAGAGAGGCTACTGATCAATCCTGAACAAAGGAGGTTGTCACCACAGCTTAACAAATGTTAACAGCTACCCGACGACAACTATAATTCCTCCATCAGTAGACTAGACTGAAAAAGCCCACTTGCTACGCATCTTCCTTCATACTTGCAAAGCTTTTCTTGCTGTTAATTCCTTCTCCTCTTTGGGATGGACCAGCAATTAACACCATGCAAAACCTATTATATCATCCTTTATTTAAATAGCTGCATCCAATGTATTATGATACAAACAACCAATCTGGAGCAACTTCCACTACCCTGGATGAAGATGTCCCCGTTTATTGTTGACATTGATGCATTGCTTATCCTAAGATTGGGAAGGATATTTTAACTGCAATGGTACCAAATGCAACTAAAATCCAGGTCATATTATTTAATAAGAATAATATAAGACAAAAAAGAATAGGATAAAACTTTAGCAGCTGGGTTAGCACAGGGCCTTCACATGCTATCAGCATACCATGCAGCCCGAAATCAACTACTGAAAAGGAGTGTCTCTGGGAATCAATTTTAACATTGCAGAGAAAACTGTTACTCTCAGTGCAGATGAATTAGTTGCAAATATGGTTCTTAGAGCTTTTTCTTCCTGTTTCCTTTCTTTTGCTTTGCTGCTCCAGTCAGCATGCTTAAAGTACGACATGACTGACAGCCTCTTAGTGGTGCTGCATTTCAAAGATCAGGTAGACATCCATGGCTTTCACTAGAGATCTGTGGGGAGGGTCCAAGCTACAGTGAAGCACAGGTCACTGACTGCAATCCTCCTGCAAGAATGAAGCTGTAGTCTAAGAAGCAACGGGATGCAACAGAACAAAATAAGGAAGGGAAGAAAAGAGAGGGGCGAGGAAGGGTATAGATTAAAGCAAAACCATAGTAACAGAGGATAGACTGTGGCCAGAAAATAGAGGAGATAAGGGAAAAAGAAAGCTAGAGACAAAAGGTCTGTTTTTCTAGAATGTTACAAGGTCAGAGGAGAAGGAAAGAGATTGAAGATGGAAGATACTGACGGGCTCAACATGTAATTTATTTTATTACTCTAAACAAACTCTTCCTATTCTATACAACTTGATAATAATCTATGCATAAAATTTGCACCTAAGCTAAATTAAAGGAAAAAAAAAGTAGGAAGAATACTGCTTAAGAGCAGAGTGTTTATGGCAAAATTTCTCATTCAGACAGAAGAAAAAAATTCGATAATCTGTTTCATTAAACGACAAATCTTTCTAAGTTGGAAAAAAAAGATGGGAGTTTCATAGCAAGATCACTGGCATGTGCAGAAAGGTTTTAAGGCTCAGACTGGGATTCGGGAAATAACAGGCACGTACCTGGCCTCTGTCACTGATGCTCCACTTGGGTTAGAGTCATTGTCAGTTCCCGGTCTTGGGTCATTCTCAGTTCTTCAACACTCCCTTCCTCTCACCACTTTCCTCATTTGTGTAATTGATCTGTAAGCCCTTTGGGAACAGCTTCTTGCCAGGAGAGCCTGAACTACTGAGAGCCTTTTAGCTCTCAGCTAAGTGATAGCTGCTGCCTCTTCACAATCCTGTAACTCACATAAAAATTACTCTTGATTTCACTCTGCTCAGCACATTGTGTCATGCACCTGGTGATGGACTGTAAACTGGTACCGTGGTTCAGTGTGAGTGCGGTACTGGCTGCACCCGTGCCAGTATCATCAACCACAGGTGCAGAAATGGTATTGTGTTGCCAGCCTATATGTTCTGTGGGATGACGAGCTCTGCCCAGGAGACCTCATGAAATGGGGCTGGGGATACTGGGTCTCCCCTACCCTCATGTGCTGGGGATAGACCAGAGCTGCTGTGTCCAGATGAAAGCTAGGGAAGGGATGCCTGAGAGCAGTGGGATGCAGGACAAGGAGACACCGTTACTTGGCGCTCCAAGCTTCCCTGCGGCTAAACTCCCATGCAAGGGGCCATAGCTACTGGTTAATCCTGTTTGACTTTCAGTAGGGGTTAACTAAGGAATAGTGAAAGAAAGATGCTCTTCTCATGCCCAGCCAATATAATTTCCAATAAATCTTCCATTCCCTGTACTTACACAACAACTGTTTCTTTGGTATTATTGCAGTGAAATGCAAGTGTTGTTGCCATTTACAAAACACAACATAAATCTCTGAGTAATATTTCTAAACTAAAAGCTTTTTTTTTTTTTTTTTGTTCCACCAAAGCCAGTGCTGCTTTTGTTTTTGCTGCATGCAGTTCCATAAGGGTGCTTTTATTAAGAGAAACCACATATACTCAGATGTTTCTTATCTTTGTGCCTTTGATCCTGTGAGGGGGTGAAAGTTGCACTTCAGTTAGAATCATTCTTACAGGAAAAATGAGGAATGCAATATTTAGATTTTGTTTCCATTGAAATGATTTCTCATTGTATCTCCACATGTTGTCATCATCATTCCAGAGTCAAAGGGGAAAGAGTTCAAAGGAGTGAGAAACAAGCCTGTGGAAGGAGCTTATCAACCTCAGACACCATAGTTGAGCATATACAATATTTCCTCAACATCCACTTTCTATTAAAAACACTATGATTGATACACTGGACCCAGCTGTTAATATGTCTTTTCTGGGGACCACAAACTTGGTGGCTTCAGAGTCACACCAAGAAGCCTGCTTCTGTTGATAAGCAATTATCACTGGGATGAAAGGAGGGAAGATAAAGTCTTAGTCTGTAAGACAGGAAGACAGTACCATTCACCCTAGTGTTATCAATATTTCAGGGTAGTTACTTCTGAGGAGCAAACACATGGGAAGTCAGATTGCTTGAACATATTTATCTAACACAATAAAGAGACCGAATGCAAATTAAATACATCCACAAAGAAAGGAATTCATTAGCACATTTTCATAGCTTTAATAATAAAATTCCTCTGGACTTACTGAAAACAGAGTCAAGCTCCAGATTTCAAAATGGAGCTGGAGCAGCAATGCTCTGAGCACACTGAACAGAAGGTTAATAATAAGGATGGACAGAGATAAAAGTAAGTGATCTATGTCTGTGAAGAAAGGTACCCATCGAAAATGAAATATTTTATACACCTAATATTTGGAAAAGAACACCAAGCTAAAAAGTTTATAGAATAGTATTTAGAGATTTGGATTATATAGAAGCTATGTCAAACAATACAAATCCTCAAGTTGGAAAATTAAGTAAGATGAAATTTAAATGTATATTTAATGCATGAAAAGATGTTTTGCACAGATATTAGCACATATTCACTTTCTTCTTGTTTCAAATATTTTACTGTTCCGTATCTGAGTAATTTCTCCAATGAGAGGTCACAGTAGCTCTATATTGGACACACAACCACATTGTATGTTAAACCTCTGGTCTCTTCAGAATGAAAATACCTTAAGCTAATTTTAAACACCAGTCTCTGCCACCAAATAAATGAGTCAAAAAGCCCAAAACAAACTAAAACCTCAAAAGAAATTGGTTTCCTATATGTAACTTCAGAGATGGAGAAGTTCTACAACATTATTCTGCCATGATATCATAATACTTCTTCTGAGTAAAATCATTAAGCATAATCACAACTGAGGCAGCAAGTCACCTCCAGCTATCTGGTGTGATCTGTGGATCTACTAACCNGTAAGAATATTATGCTTAGTTGGTAAAACTGATTATACCTTTGATTGCAGTTAATGATTTGTTCTAATCTAGCTAAACACGTCTCGAGATGTACTGTCAGAAAATCTGCAGCTAAGGCAGCAGTTTCATATAAGCAAGGTCAGCAGAACTGAACAACCACAACTATGTGTAAGGACGTGTGAGCAAGGTAAGTCAGTACCCCAGCATCCAATATCACTGTGACTGTCACATATGATAGGCTTATCTTTACAAGTGTACCATTTAATACAAATCTGCTTCTCTGTCACTTTCATTCTTACAGTTTAGTTAGTTTTGCACTGCCAAGAGTCACAGAAACAAGCCCAGAGAAGGTGCTATATCTGCTATCCAAATGAACTCCCGATTTGTCAACTGGAGACTCAACTGTTTAAATTTTTTCCCAATGTTTAGCTTGAGCTTTGCCAAATTTGGAATTTTCAGTTTGGTAAAGTGTCTTGAGTATTATATTAGATGTTCACAAGGTCAACCTCTTGTTCTATGAGAAACCTTCCCATGCCATCTTGAGATAAGAGAAGAACATACAGCCGTAATTACCTAGCAGGTAACTGGGGTATTATGAAGAAGGCTTCTTCTGTGAATCTCTACTTCTGCAATGGACTCAAGCTCCAGAAATGGAAAATGAGGAATGTGCTTTGCTCTAACGTTTGGTATTCCCAGACATAGAGACCCAGTCAATTCAGGAATCATGGTTACCTTTCTATCCCTGCTAACATAAACACACAGAGCCAAGACAAGGACATCTTCAAACACAAGATCCTACCAGAAGATGGGAGAAGGAGGTATCAGTTTTGGTTCCCTGCTATACAGGTGTATCTGAGCAGATTCAATTAACAGTACTTTTTTTTCAAACTTTCTGATATAATTTCATTTACCCTTACTTTATTAGATCATACCATAGTTTATTATATTAATACTTTAATGCTTTTTTCCCCCATCCTTTCTTTTACACTCTCACATGCCCTTTCTGCTACTCTGCAATTAAGAGATGCTGCTGGTGTTCTGCTCAGAGCCCAGGTTGCAGATGTCAGGCTGAAAATGTCTGCATACACTGATTATGGATACAAAGGACCATACGGTCAGCTTATGTGAAATGATCAAAACTCACTGTACCCTACAGTTCTGTGCTGCTCACACTAGGTAGGAACTCTGCTTCTCTGTCATTTACTATCACAACAAAACTCATTACATCAGTATGTTATATTTTCTAAAAGAAATAATTTTACCTTGCAGGAATTCAAAATTCCAAAGAAAATACCTATTACTATGTTCTAAACTTCACACAATAAAGTCCCATTCAATTTACAGCTGGTATCTTAGCATCTTTGTAACCAATATATTAATGTCAGCAATCAGATCCATGAATATTTTTTGCATTTAATAGATATAATTTCCATGAATCACTAATGGAATCAGTAGGAGGACATAATATGCATGCAAAAAAATGAGGTGGTGCTCTTCAGAGTCCTGAAGGGACTTCATCAGCACAAACCAGCCTGTTTCTTTACTCTACAAAGCCAGGGTTTTTCTCCCAATTAGGCATTTCATAGAAATCTGTAATGCAACTCTGAGAGGCCACACTGGATTTCTGTTTCATGTTTTATGAGCAAAAAATAAAAATCAACTCTTTTAGCACAACAGAAAGTTAGATGTCTGGAAATAAAGCTGTTTCTTAGCCTGATACACATTAAGCAGTTTGGCTAGCACAATCAATTCATGTCCCCCACACTGATTTAATGCAAGGTGACTGGGTGAAAATGGTCAGGTTCTACATTGGCTCTAGAAGACCGAAAAATTTAAAACCAATTTAGTTCATTAATGCTCTGAGAGTTTACTCATGTTTCATCACAAAGAGAAAGGAGTAAGAATAATTCAGTCATTTAGAACTTCACTTAGGTTGTAAACTGTAAGCAAGTTTCAATACTTTGATTCTACTCGAGATCAATATTAACTTTAATTGGCTATGGCTCATGGACTACACTAAGCCTCTTCACATCCAGATTTGCAGACCACCTTCTTTCGGTCTGTGAGGCATAAACATATACACTTACAATGTGAATGACTTGCTGTAGCTGAGAACCTTATCTAGTGATAACTGCAGGTAGTGGTCAAAGTTTTCTCTTCCCTTAACACTCCAAGGCAAGAAACAGCAGTAAAATCTTGCCTTCAGTTATCCATGCATTTCTATTCCGTTTCCTACCACCTGAAAAACCTCCCCTCTAATATCTGACACTTCAAAAGAACTGCTATGTGTGTTATTTTCAAATCTTTCTCAACCCATTTGAGGAAGAAGAGTCTCTATGGGTAGTTATTTTTCCTGGCTCACAGCACCTCTGCTACAGGAAAGACATTTATCAGTTTCCTCTGATGCTTGGCAAATACAGAAAAAGAAAATAATTTTATCATTGCTGTTCTTTTTAAAAAGGCATCACTACGAATTCATAAACCAACTGCAATGTGGTGTATACAGTGAATCAGTACATCCAACACCAATAGCTTCCATGTGAGCTGTGGCTGTATCTTGAGGGCTTTTATTCAGTAAGTGTCTGGCCTAGAGCTGATTTGCAAGAGAATCTCATCGCTGGCTTCTCAGGCTGTACATTTTGCAGCAACTTCAAGAAAACCGTACGTGGAAGCGAGCAAGAAAGTGTTTTTCCCATCATATTGACTGAAGCATTGTACATTGTTTTGAGGTATCTTTCTTGCCACATTAAAAGAACTCTATGTGATGTCCATCTCTACTACAGCTCAGCTAATGGTTTGCTTCCCTTCTTTGGTGCTTGATACCATGATTAGGCTGATATGCCAGCAGGAGCATACACATGATCTTCACAAATGTCATACTTCCCAGCATGAGTTTCCTTGTGCTAAGCCTGCAGCTGTTAGTCAAAATAGTTTTCAAATTTACTCACTTTTGAGTTCAGCAGGGGGGGAGAAGTTCTGTGTTTGACTTGGTCCCTCACTAAAAGAAGGCCATTGCATTGCTGGACTGTGTCCAGAGAAGGGCAACAAAGCTGTTGAAAGGTCTAGAGAGGAAGTCTTATGAGGAGAGGCTGTGGGAATTGGGGTTGTTTATAGCGGAGAAGAGCAGGCTGAGAGGAGACCTTCTTAATCTCTACAACTACCTGAAAGGAGGGTATTCCCAGGTGAGGGTTGGTTTCCCAAGTAACTAGTGATAGGACAAGAGCAAATGGTCTCAAGTTGTACTAGGGGAAGTTTACAATAGATTTTTCTAGAAATTTCTTTACTGAAAGAGTGTCTAGGCATTGGAACACACTTCGCAGAGAGGTGGTGGAGTCACCATCCCTGAAGGTCTTCAAGAAACGTAGACGTGACACTTCAGGACATGGTTTAGTGGGCTGGTGGTGTTGAATTGACAGCTGGCCTTGATGATCTTGTAGTTTTTTTTCCAACCTTATTGATTCTATGATTCTACCATTTTTGTTAGGTAACTAGGTCAAAAACACTTTCTTGGGCCCTGTCCAAGGTTATGCTGTGTTTGAGTGTATGAAGGGCCAGTGAACCATGGACATTTCCTTTGCAAGACAAAACTTTGGGTGCAATAGGAAAGAAAAGATACTACCTATGTGAAATTCAACACGGCATAGACTGGTGACCATTCACTGATTGCACAGAACAAACAAAAAATATGGAATCAATAGGAGGAAAGAAGAAACTGCAAAACAGGAATTGATTAACCGAGGGAATTGTTTATTTAAAAAGAAGTGGTTAGAATGCCCCTAACATGTTCTTGGAAAAGAAAGAAGACCTTTACTATCAACATATGTACTTCAAATTGTATCATAGGCACCTCAGGCATAGGTATCACACTTTGAATAAAGCCAACATGAAGCATGGTGGTTGTGACATCTCAGAAAGCTGTGCCATGTAAGCAGAAATTTGGTATCCCATAATTGTCTTAAAAGGTAGAATATCAGATGAATTAGTAGGTGGAATTCCACAGCAGGCTCAGCTCAGTAGCCATTTACAGGCATGTCAGAATTGTAGCAAAGCAACAGTGATTAGAAAGATCTTTTCCAGTGATATCCCAGTTACTCTTACCTAGTTGGTCTTTTTGTGACAGCAGTGCAGAAGACAAAAAGATGTCTGAAGTAACTGCGATTGCATTATCATGCTAAAGCTCATTTCACCACAGCTTTCTGAACATGACCTTCCATTTTCCAAGACATACTAAAGCAATAAAGCTTAACAGGATTCTTACGAGTTGTCTAGGCCAAACCTTCACTGAAACTATGGAGTCATGCCAAAAATTATTCTGGTGCCTGAATCTAGTAATAAATTAAATCTTTATAAAAGTTAATAAATACCATATTGTAAACACAACAGTTTCAAAATCAAATCGCTTACAAGATATTTATTAATAAGACATTCAGATTGCAAAGTTACCTGCCAACTTCACACAAATATATGATCCAGATTTGCTGATTTTTTAAAGAAGACTCATTAAATTAGAAATGCAGTTCAAGCACAGGTATCAAACTGCATTTAATGAATGAGGTGGGAGTGAAATGGAGGAATTGGTGCACTCATGTCAGGAATTCTGCATAAACAGAATTCTAAAACAAGAGGTGGTAAGAGTAGGAGACAGGGCACACCATGTAAATGATGTTAGGGGACTTGTTTTTCCCTGTTATAAGGAAAATAAATCTACGTTACATGAGTGTAGATCATTACTTTATGGAAATAACAAAGTAGCACAAGTATGAGCTTCTGTTAACTGCTGTACAATGCTAAAAATTTATGTGTGTATGGTAGGACAATTCTGTGAGTTGACCGTGGCTGGAGGCCAGGTGCCCACCAGAGCAGCTTTATCACCCCTCAGCTGGGCAGGGGATAAAAGATATAACAAAAGGCTCCTGGGTTGACCTAAGGACAGGGCGAGATCACTCGCCAGCTCCTGTGACAGGCAAAACAAACTTAAATGGGGAAAATTAAGTTATATTATATTATGTTATGTATAAGTTATTACCCAATCATAAGAAGGTAGGATAAAACCAAATCTAAAAACCCCTGCCCCCACCCCTCCTTTCTTCCCAGGCTCATCTTCACACTCCATTTCTCTACCTATTACTCCCAACAGCACGTAGGCATGGGGAATGGGGGTTGAGATCAGTTCATCAAACATTGTCTCTGCTGCTCCTTCCTCCTCAGGCGGAGGACTCCTCACACTCTTCCCCTGCTCTAGCATGGGGTCGCTCCCATGGGAGACAATCCTCCACCAACTTCTCAAACATAAGTCCTTCCCGTGTGCTTCAGTTCTTAACCAACTGCTTCAGCACAGGTCCTCCATGGAGTCACAAGACCCACCAGCAAACTTGCTCTGGTCTCCATGGGACCACAGGTCCTGTCAGGAGCGTGCTCCAGCACAGGCTTCCCATGGGCTGGCTGCATGTGGAATCTCTGTTCCACAATCATTGTCTGTAGGCTGCAGGGGGACAGCCTGCAGCACATGCAGCTACAAGCTCCAGGGGGCTTCAGGGGAATCTGTTCTCTGGCATCTGAAACACCTTCTCTCCCTCTGTTTTCACTGACCTTGGTGTCTGCAGAGTTGTTCCACTCACATCCTCTCACTCCTCTCTCTAGCTTAAATTCCTGCTGTTTTGTTGTGGGTTTTTTACCCGCCTTCTTAATATGTTATCACAGAGGCACTCCCACCATCACTGCTGGGTTGGGACTTGGCCAGTTGTGGGTTTGTCTTGGAGCTGGCTGTCATTGGCTCTATCAGGTTTGGGTGAAGTTTCTAGGAGCTTCTTGCAGAAGCCACCCTTGCAGCCCCTCTGCTACCAAAACCTTGCCATGCAAACCCAACACATCTGGTTTTCCAAGAAAAGATGAAATGTGCTAAAAAAATAATAAATAGGAAAAAAATGTAATAAGAACTTCCTAGGTCTTTGAGTTTTACTCAAATGCATAAAAAAGTGGACATATAGAGACAAGTCTTCAGATGGTCGGTTTTGTTGTACTTCATTTTCCTTGCGGATTTTGGAAGAAACATTGTTTATTTCTAATAGTTGTTTTTTTTTTCAATATGTCTTTTTTAAAATCCTATATGCAAACTGGAACAGTCCAGTGAATGAAGATGGTATAGAATACCATACTGAAGAAAGGAGAATTAATGGCAGAGTGCAAGATTGGTTAATATCAATTAAAAATTAGAATGACCTACAATTTCTGTTCAAACACATGTAGAACTGAACCTTCCAAAATTAAACAGCCCTAGCAGTAGTGTTCAGTTTCTTGATTTTTTAATTTGTGTTTATAAAAATACCTTGTAACTTTTTTTCTGACAGACCGCTGCTGCTTGTTAAGTGGATGGCCGCAGGTAACTTGTTCTCTGTGTACTACTTTGCAGGAGGGGATGAAGGCAGGGATTCTGGATGAGGTCACAAAGAGGAAACCTTTGGTATGAGTTAAAATAAATATATTATGAAGTGTAACTGGGTCTGCCTGGGAGACGTCCCAAAACACCGTACATGACATGTATAAAAAGAAATAAGGTTAAAAGGTATTTCTTCCCTTTTAACAAGTAGATCTTGAGATGCAGTCAGGAAACACTTGTGAAAACTTAGAGAAAAGCTGAAAATACTGCTAGGTAAAGTTGGAACTACCTTTGTGAAGGCCTTGTAATACATTTTTTCCTAATTATCTATTCTCAGTCCTTGGTAAGTGAGGTGCCAGTGGGTGCACATGCACCTGAAGGCAGAACTTCATTATGAGGAATGTAAAGCACAAAAATCTTCTCTTTTTTTTTTTCTTTTTTTTTTTTTTTCT
>VZTU01014584.1:0-20369 GCA_013400835.1 Zapornia atra | reverse complement strand
CACTTCCTCACCTGTCCCAGCACGGACGAGAAGGCCTGGAAACAAGGCAAGCGCAAGGCCGAGAAGGATGAGATGGTGGGTGCCAACTTTTTCCTCACCATCAGTGTCCCCACAGGCCCTGGGGCCAACCTGGACTTGCAGGAGGTGGAAAGCCAGGTGGATGGCTTCAAAGCCTTCACGAAGAAGATGGATGAGAGCGCCCTGCAACTTAATCACACAGCCAATGAGTTTGCCCGCAAACAAGTCACTGGTTTCAAGAAGGAATACCAGAAGGTGGGGCACTCCTTTAAGTGCCTCAGTCAGGCATTTGAGCTGGACCAGCAGGCCTTTTCGGCTGGCCTCAACCAAGCCATAGCCTTCACTGCAGAAGCCTACGACGCCATCGGGGACCTCTTTGCAGATCAGCCCCGGCAGGACCTAGATCCTGTGATGGATTTGTTAGCACTGTATCAGGGGCATTTGGCCAACTTCCCAGACATCATTCACGTCCAGAAAGGTAACATCCTTATCTGTTTTCTGAAGTGATGAAATTTTATGTGTCAGGGGTATGCAAACAGATGTAGGGACCAGGCGCTAAATTTGCCCTGTGTCTGACTTGCCATAGGTTAATCCCTTCCATGTTTACTCAGGTAAACTCTTGCTAAAGTTAAAAAAATAAAAAACAAAACCCAAAGCAACTCAGTGACAATTTTTGCTGTTCCAGAAGCCTAGACATAGTTGGGAATTTTACTGGTTAGAGGTTGCTCCATTCAGCTGTGTAGCTTCAGAAATAAACCACATCTGCCTATACTGCTGATACATTAAAGATTAATGGCCTTGTTGACAAACCCTGGAGATCAAGTGGTTTGAAAACATCTTTTACTCTTTGATGTATGTTAGGTATCTTAAATCTCTCATAGGTAATAAATACGAAGTAATCTGAAGATACAGTTTCTCCTACGATCAACCGTGTTGTTCGAGGTGTGTGTGGTGGTGTGTGCATTTGCAGTGTCAGGCACTCAAATGAGGTGTTTAAAGCTGCTGAAGTTCCTCAGTTTGGCTGTGCTTTGAACTCTCGTGATGCCTTTGTAAGAACAGTGGTCTGGCATGGTGTTCATCTTTTGCCCTTATTCTCATAAACCTGTTCTCCTTTCAGCATCTGCTGAGCTGAAACACTCTTCTGAGGCTCAGATTGCTGCTCATAAGGCGCTTTGTGATCTGAGAGAAAGAGACTCCAAAAATGAATCACCTCCTATTTAACTAGCACCAACTGATCAGATAAATAGAAGTTTGTAGCACTATGTATGTGTTGGTGATTTCCTTGCTGTGAAATGAGTGATATTTGTGTATACTTCACTATACCGAGAAGACCAGCTTATCATTCATTCTTTTTTTCTGTTTTATTCCTTACTGTATATTTATATTCCTTACCAAATATTCCTTGTTTTCCACTTGAAGATCAGCAGGGGGTAGGGGGCATGGTTTTGAGCTGTAAAAGAGACAAAGAATGCTCTGCAGAAATGGGTCTCTATAACATTTACCTGAAAAAATGCACGAGCTTTATTGAAAATCATTTTGGAGTTTAATTGGTGCTCTGATCCCAAGAGGCAGAGCTTGGTGGTGAAGCAGTCTTTTGTGCCCCGACGTGACGTTTCCAGGGTTTTTGCATCTGGAACAGTACCTTGAGCTTGATGATAACAGAGTTGGAAGAGTTTTTCCAACAGATCAAAAACACAGGCTTCCGGGGGATATGAATTATTGCTGGGAAAATTTGAGGAAGCAGAGTTGGTACAAAGTGCACAATTTGTTATTATTTAAGAAAGTCAGCTTTTAATAAAAATTGTATGCATCAAAGTCAGATTTCCATTCTCCTGTTGAATCTGGAAAATTGTTTAAGTTTCCAATCACAATCTTACTATTATTTTGAAGAGAAAAGGGAAGTGTGTAGTGTAACCTTTGAGGAGTTATTTTGCTAGCTGCTGTGACATTGTTTTCTGTTTAAAACTTTCAAGTGTTTTAAATTTGGAGAGGAGGGTGGCCTTGGCAATGCCTCCTGTTTGGGAGTGAGTTGTCAGGTAATAATAGGATTATCTGTAAGCTTCTGGGGAAAAAAGAATATATTTTTTTCATTAGGTGGAAAAAACCCCAGCAGATTATACATACTATTTAAATATTATACCCTCAAGCTTTAAGGCTTTATAGAGTTCTTCACTGAGGTGTTTCTGGAGACAAGACCTTGAAGAAAGGATTGGGAATAAGAAGATATGTTCTTGACTGTTTCTTGTATAGCTCTGTTTGAATTTACACATTGGTTAGGTTTACCTTGCTGACCTGGGAAAGTTCATCCAAATAAGTTTTCACTAGAGCAGTGCACCAGAGCGACACAGGTAGATTTGGTTTTGTACCAGAGCACTGCCCTGAAGTTGATTGGAGGAGCATCCAGCTGGTCTGAATTCAAGTGTTTATGCTTCAGCACTTCTGGGCTTACACTGCCTGCAACACAATATTGTCCCTGGCACCTATTTGCCATCAGACAATGGCATGGGCTTGAGAGGTTGGTCTCCTGAGTGTTCACTTTCATGTTAGGAACAGGGTTTAGAACTGGATTGCATGTTTGTTGTTGTCATTCCCATTACAAAACAGGCAAATCAGAGGAAAACTGAGAGCATGATGTTTTTTATAGCCAGTGTATTGCTGCTTTGTTACTGTTAGGAGTTCCTTGTAACAAGGTGTTTAGGTTTTCAATTCCAAATAGTAGAGTTCAGATGGAAATACACACAAACTGTTCAGTGTTCTTACAAAGCAAGAGCTTTCTTTAAATTTACTATCTGGGATAGTTGCCAGTTTGAGGATTACTATTGTCTGTATAGACTAAACAAATATCTGTTGGTGGTAATAGATCATCTGAAAAACAGAGTTGACGTGTCTTTCAGTGTTTTATTTTCTAGCATACCACTTCTTTGTGCAGTGAAAGGACCTCAGAGTGCCTGTAGAAGTGGTAGAAACAGCAGCCCGATTGATACATTGCTTACACGGCTATACCTTTAAGAGATGAGCTCTGCAGTTAGGAGTATTTTTCCTTTGTTTTCCACATAGTGCAACTGTATTTTCAGCTTCAGATGAAAAATAAGGCCTTTTCTAGTCTCCATTTATATATTCCACCAGACCTGCTGAAAAATAAAGGCAACGTGCCCATGACTCTGGGTAGAACATTCATCTGCCATGTCCTGTTACGGGTTTGCTCTACTGCAGATAGTTGAACAGCTGCTGAATGTTATTTGGAAGTGTGTTTTGTGGTATGGACTGAGAAGTCTGCACCTTGGGTTTGTGGTTTTTATCACTTCTGCAATTTTTGCAGAAAGGACAGAGGATCTGTGTGTTGGAGACAAAAATTTCCCTCCGTTTGGACTTTGTCTTTTCTCCTAGGATTAGGAACTAAGGCCATGTAAAACCCTGCTATCACTTCATCTATGTTTCAGCAGGAAAATATGTAAGCCATTGTGTTTTTAATTGCTTTGGGGTTCAGATCTTTCTGCCTCTTGTGATGAGGACATCATACAGGATCTGAAGTGTGCAGAAAGGGATTGTCATTTTGGTCACTTGTGTAAAACACATGAACCAATAGACTGTGAGAATATTTTCAGACTGTTTACTACCTTAATAATCTTGCAGGTATTTTATGAAATGGCAATGCCTTCAAGTAGGAGATTTTAAAAGATTCCCTCTGCATCCTCCATCTTGACCACCCAGTGTTTAAGGAATTTTCTGTGAGGGAAGGAAGTTCCTGCTCCAGAAGACACAGAAGAAGGATTTGAACTTTTTGTTCCACATGCCAGTTGAGGGTCAACTTGTCAGTCCTTTGTGAGAGACCTTACCTGGTTTCCTGTGTTCTCCAGTCCTGGTCTGAAGATTCATCAGCTTGAGCCCTATGGCAAAGAACACGCTGAGCTGGAAACCCTGTATTTCCATGTGGAAATGCTTAGTTTGAGAATCCCACTGAGGCTGGCATGGAGCAGGTTAACCTTAAGGCGTACATCCCTTACAAACAACACCTTGTCTTATAGGTTTTAGTTGAAAACTAAGCAATTGGGGGAAAACTGGCACTTGTCGAGGTAGGTGATGGCAGAGTGGTGTCTCAAATATCTAAGGACCCAAATACTTGTCTGAATCTAAACTTCAACTCCTCATAGTTATCTGCTTCCAAAGCATTTGCAAGAAAGTGTTCCTGTGCATACTTGTATTTTTTGGAGTGTTAGGCAGATACACTTGTACACAGTTTTATTTAGCCTCTGACAGAACATTTGTAGAGAAGGTTTCAAAACTAAGCTGCACTCTTGTAATTTTCTTGTGTATCTTTCAAGAAATACTAGATTCAGATGCTTAAATTTTTAGAAGCAAAATAGCCTCCTGTCTTCATTTGTGTAGATAATGCCTTATTTTTCTGTGTTTTTAAGGTCTACTCGTGGAAATTCCCTAGGCGCTCTTGGCAAAATGCTGCCTAAATATTAATTGCTAGAGCTTCACTCCACTAATGAGCTCTTCTGTCTTCAGTGATCTCCAACATAAATTTTTACTGCAGGCCCACACAAGTTCAGAAAATTTGTGTGCATGTAAGAGTTTGAGATTGTGTGTGCTTGCACTGTGGCTCAGGCTTGCCTGGCTCTCGTCTTCCTCTTTGCTTAGAAAGTGTACTGAAGTTACGGGTTTTTGGGTTTCTTTCTTTAAAGTTTTGTTTGAGGAATTACTATAATTGGCCTTTTGTGATTCCTGAAAGGGGAAGAAGTAATTTTTTGCTGTTTCAGCTCTGCTTTCCAGATTTCTCCTTTCTCTTAACGATATGGAGTAAATGCTAGACAAACCTTTGGTTACGATTTTTGCAAAACAGATTTGAGAGAGTGGTCTAAAAGTCTTGAGAGATGTAGGCACAATTCTATTCCTTCTGCATGCCAGTATTAAACATAATTACTTTTTAAATTATCTGAATGACCTTCCTGCTTCTTGATCTTTTTGCTTCAGGTATTTAAAAGCATTTGACTTATTTTAATTTTCACAAACGGAATTGTAGACATTGGCTTTAAAGAATCTGTGGGGTGTGGTTTTAGAATGTCTTACAAAGTTATAGGTGAAGAAAACATTCCAGCTGGAAATGCACCAAAATTTCAAGCATCAAAAAAAATCCAAACAATACTGAAACCTTGAACACTCCGTAATATGTACAGCAATGTCTTTTTTTTTGGGGTGGCAGGGAGGGGAAGAGGGAAGGAGTGCCGTGTATGTTCACAAATAAATCAGACTAATGAAAGTTCACACCTAAAATTTTATATCAAGGTGTAGGAGCAGCACTTTTCTCTCTTGCTTACTTTTTAACCTCTTAAATTGTTTAGCAGACATGTTTTTTCCATTCCTGCTTTTCCTTTTATCTACCTTTTTTATTTTATTCCCTTCAGTCCCCCCATATACTTTGCATGAGCTTCAACTTGGGTAGCTACTGGCTACAAGCAAGGCATGTAATCCTAGCCAGATGACCCTTGCAACAGAAAAAAGAGATGGGTACCTACATTGCATCTCTTCAAGGACTGTGATGAGGAGAGATGGGTTGCTCCAGGATGATTTGTATTTTGTGCCATGTCAGCCTCCCCACTGCTGTTCCAGCAGTTATGTAGCATTGTCTGCTTGCTGCTGAATCACCCAGTATTACTCCCACTATCTGAACATAACCTGAAGGAAATTCAGACTTTTAAATAGCAAAAGTGTGAAAGAATCTTTGCATTTAGAAAGCATATAAATGTATAGCTTCCTTGGTCTGTGTAAAATCAGAGAACAACAATAATACTAAAATTGAACAATACCTTTACTTGAAGAAGATTAAACGGAAAGAGGAAGAAAAAAACCCTGGACTTCTGTGCCCTGTCTGCCTAAAAGGTGCACCAGTCTCTGAAAGTACAGGGTTTGCTTTTTTTCCTTTTCCACTCCTCCCATGATCTCTTCTTACCTCAGCTTTTTAAGGGAGCAGGATCCATGCAGTTGTAATGTCTTTCTCTTTCCTGTTACCTTTAGAAACTGCTAGCCTGATATCCTAGACATCTGATGAGAGAGCTGTTTCATAGATAATAAAACCAAGCGATTTCTTTTCACCAGAACAGCTGGTAGCAGAGGAAATGTGTCACTGTTCCTCCCATAGGAGACACTGCATGCGTTACAGCACACCAGAAAGCCTGTCCAGACTGCCCACTTAGTCCCATCAAGGTCTTGAACAGAGCTCACACCAGCCGTGGGTTTGACTGCAGGCAGCGCATTGTCACCTCCAGCGCTCTTACAGGTACTTGCCCACCACAGGCAGTAAAGCTTGTGGCCAGCTAGAGAGTACAGGACAGTGTGGATATTGAAGAATTTTAAAATATTTTGTGAAATGTGGAAGTAATTTTGCTTCAAAGACCATGTGATAGGTTTTGCTTAAAGCTTACAAAGAATCTAGATGAAGAGATGTTTCTCTTGGAGCTCAGGGAACTCCAGGTCTTCCTAAAAGGACTTCCATCTAAATAGGGAATACAAGAATTGGTAGACTAACTGAAAGCAGAAAGTAGTTCTCAGAGCTATTCCAAGTCTTTGCAAGCACATTATCAAAAACAAACAAGCCGTCCTGTTTTTCTGTTTTTGCAAGTCACCTCTGAAACAAGGACATGCTTCAGCCTTTCCAGCATCTTTCCATGACTTCATTGTTAGACTTTGTTTGTTTGAACAATTAGAATGCCAAGTTAATGTGTACAGACTGTATAAACTCACCCACCTGGTACCTTATTTTTAAATCATGTGCTTCAAATAGCACAGAGTTTGAAAATTCTAATTAAATAAATCACGTTTGGCGTAGCCCACAAAACACATCTTATGATACCAGAGCAAGTAAATGGCAAATGCTTTCTACAGAACCTTGTTTATATCGTTTATAAAGGCCAAAAGGTTGGGTTTTTTTTTTTAAAGCTCTAATAAAAAGTGTGGTTTAAATTTTGGAATGGAATCTCACTAAATGGTGACAGAATGTATACATTTAAGCAATCTGTTCAGTTCTTGTTAGTGCCTTTGGGTTGTTAATGTTGCAGAGCAGGAAGAAGTGATGGTTTCGGCCTTTTTTTTTTAGGCAGTTGCACATTACAGGTGGGCACAGCTTACATGATCGTGGTGAACTGAACTGACCTTTTTGTGCTTACACATGGAAAGCAGATTCATGCTGTGACTGGGAGTTTACATTGCTTTTTTTATCTCACAGTACAAAGCAACTTGCTATTCTAGTTTTTTCAGGCTTCCCATTTTGGGTCCTTAATATACATGAATAGCTATGTTGGCTGGCTGGCAGCATAGTGAAGAATGAACCATTTTTCCAAATATGATGATGACATCACATTTTCAAGTTGCTTGCCATTTTGTAAGCCCACGCTCAAAGGGGCAGATCTCTTCCTCCTAAAAAGGCAGACAACTCTCTTCTGCCTTCATACAACTACAATATTCTACATATATTATAATCTGTAATGAATTAATATATTAATTCAGTAAAGTTACTTATTTACAATTTCAATTAACATAATACAACAAGAACATATAGCACTTACATGTTTTGTTCAGATTGCATATAATAGTGTTTACATGTTCAGGTTCTGTATTATATAATAAATTTTAATTGGCTGCGTTAATGATGGTTTACCTTGCATATTTTTTCTGTAATAAGGAACGTACTTCTTTTTGTCCTTGCAGAGATACTGCAGCACTCAGATTTCTGAGAGGGGCCATTTAAAACGTATTAGGGAAAAATGGGAGCAGCCTCTGCATTTCGTTTGGATCTCGACCCTTTTCATGCAAAGTTAAGTTGGGCTGCCCACGCATGTTCCATGTGCGCATCGCAGGGCAGTAGCGGAGCTAAGCAGATGATGATGGGCAAGCAAACACCACCTGTTATGTTGGGATTTGCTGACCTTCAGCTTTTACAGAGAGCTACATTCAAAATTAGGTCTATCATAGCACCCCAGTAAAGAAGGGACAAACGAGTTGGTGGAACCTGGGCTTCTATTTGCTTCTCTCGATCATGGCGTGTGGTTATCAATGTGCAGTGCTTTGTGTCTTTTCCTGTCCACCCACATCCCATGAACCTTAAGTACATTTCACACGACACCGTTCGATACAGCGATGCATATACCTGCTTTGGCCGTGACTCTGACTTGTCTCCAGCAGTTCCAGAGGAGGCTGCCTTGCTCATAAGCTGGTGGCTGGTTTTACTGAAAATCAATTTAAACCATGCGTGCACAGCATCATTTCTGATCTAGGCTGTTGTCTTGAAGTCAGCATTACGAACAGGGCATTTACAAAAGCTGTTAAGAGTCTCAAGATCATTCTCGTAGAAAAGTGCCTGTTCTTAGCATCCTAAATGTGAAAAACTAGTGTTTGGAATCTGATGACTGAACAGGAATAGGCCAACTTAACTTCTGGAAAAAACAAAGATTTAGCTGACTAGCCTGTTTGATGCCTTGCATAGATGTAAACTAGTAAAAAGTACTTAAAATCACGGAAAGGTTTCAACTTGAGGCTTTTGCAAATAGTGATCACTTAAATTTTCAAGTGTGGCCACCTTGAAAAACATGACTGGCTTTCTATGGGACAAATGTGAGGTGTTTCTAGTGACAAGCCTAGCTTAAGATCATACTTATCTATACCACTAGTCTGAAGTGTCAACTGAAGTCATACCAGTACCTTAAATGGTATATTTGAGTGTTGAAAAGTACAGGCTGCCTTAAAATTGGGGAAGAAACAGCATTACCTATTGTCAGGTTCAGCAGAACCTGTCACGTTCTCAGGCCGTGATGCGAAACGCTATGTTTGTGATAACAGACAGCAGTATAAACAGTTTAGCTGGATTTTATCATCAAATTATTCCTGACAGACCTCCTTTCAGGTATCACTGTAGATACCTGTAAAGTCAGAATTACAAAGGAATGCAGTTCAAATATGCTTTAGTGGCTGAAATAAGGTCTGCTTAAAACACTGTTTACAATGCACATAAAGATAAATTAGTCTTAAAATCATTGTGTTCAAGATTTGAATGGAAAGCTACCATCTGATTTTGCAGTTTTTATCTGTGGTTACCTAGCACTATGGGCTTTATTTTTGTTTTGTTAATGGGGTTGTGTGGGGCAGTAGGTGCAATGAACTGATAATTCTGTAATGTTACCTTCATGTAGCTTGACATCGTGCTCTCAGCCATAACCATCAACTGTTTCAAGGGCAAATTGTGTCTTGTTCATGTATCGTGTGCCAGTGCCCAGCAAAACATTCATGCTGCACGTACTGCACACCAAAGCTTGTAGGTTCCTCTGGGGGACAATGGAACTGAAATGCACGTTGCCAATGTGGTAATTTCAATACCTTTTCATTAGCATCAGCGTTGTGGAGCCCCTGAACATGCACAGGTTTGATTAAAGCCCTTGTAGATCTGGATAAATAATTGGCCATTTATGCCCTTCCTGTGTGTATGTACAGCAGTTGACAAGTGTATGCACTGTGAGTCTAATCAGGTCTTAAACACTGCATTAAAAAAATAGCTTTTAAAAAGAGAGATTAGTTAGACATGTATCCATTAACCTTGATAGGTCTTCAAAATAAAATGACGTTTGGCGCTGTACATTTTAACACCATTATTAATTGGCTATGTATTAATTAAATCAGTGTATATGCTAAAACCACCAGATTAGAGAGCAGAGTTAATCAAGTTTCTGAAATCTCTAGCAAAGGCTGTTTTATTTGTGTGTGACCTCTGGATTGCGTAGGTTAGAAGGTGATTTCATTTTGAACTGAGGAATGCATCTCTGGGTGACAGCTTTCAGTGAGCTTTGCAACAGGGTAACTGGACGAACAAATAATTCTGTCTGTCATCAAAAATCCTGCAGTCAGTCAGTGTTAACCTAGAGATTAGCAGAGTGCTGTGATTTATGAGCCCATATTTATAGGATAGTATTTTTTTATTCTGTGGGATTTTTTGAGCAAAGGGCAACAAAATAATAAATAAAGTTCACCTTGTTAAACTATTTTTAGCCTGCAGATTCTAAAAGTGTTGCCATTTTCATGTATCAATACAAAAAAACCCCTTGTGGTACTAAAGTAATTGCCATTTGATAGATTTTATTTTTTTATTTCTAACTTTAATTACAGAAAACACAATGTTGTTCAAAGTGGTTTTATACCCTTGAAGGAGAAGAATATAATATTTGAATTGTATTGGGTTTGAAAACTCTGTTGTGTTGGCACTTTCAGAAAGAACACGACTTCTTTATTTCACTTTTGATATTGGAGAACACTTGCTTTTTTCTGTTTAAAACTGCAAAACCAGGTTTTAAAAGTAGCAAGTGGTTCCTATCTCAATTATTGTAATGGTACTTTTCCCCTCTGACGTGTCTTGTATACGGTTTAGTCCGTACTGGAGAGGTCTTCTGGGTTTAATTTCAGGCAAATTCCTGTTATGCTGCTTTCAGTTCAAAATCGTACACAGAAAATGTAAAGAATTTGCAGAATCTTAATGTAGGCTTCTTTTGTTAGTCCACGCTCAGAGTGTTTTTAAGCAAACAGCCTGTCATTGTAGTAAAACCCCTATTCTGCTACACACAACTCCTGTCTTTCCAGGCTGAATGAGAGAGGGAAGTTCGGGGGCTTTTTGTGCAGTACGGTTGCGTTATGTGTAATCTCCTGTGGTGCTTCTGCAACTTCCCTTGTGTTGGAGCTTGTGTAGCCTTGGGCTGAGCTGGATCACATAGCTAAGCCATTGATAAAACTAAGCCACTGCCTCCCTCCCCTCCAGGCCAAATGCAGTTTTTTATTGGATTAGTCATTCGAGCCAACCCATAACCAAAGGGTTGGGTAGATCTGGTGTAAACGGGACACCATGTAGACAGGCTTATTCTGGCAGCAGTCAGCTGGATTAGAGATGATGTTGTTTCCTCTACAGTTGTTTGTTTCAGAAGGAGGGCAAATCAATGATGTGCCACATGCACATGGGCTAATCAAAGTTGGCCCTTTCAAATCTTTCAGCAGAGATAGAGTTAACTGAAGTAAAGAAAAATGTTCCTGGTTACATTTTTTGCTTTTGCATCCTTTGATGAAAGCAGTATCATGAATATATTTGTTTTCTCCCTTCCTTTCAGAGATGGTGTCTCTTATTAGAACTGCATAAAGCAGAGTTGTTAGAGTAGTTCAAAGCTCTTCCTTCAGTAGCATGCTTTGAACAACACATCACGCCTACTGTTAGACCATGTAATATGATGGGCAGCTGAATGATGTGGGAATGTAAGTTATTTTAGTAAGTAATGCAACAAATTCTATTTTGTACCTTGCTGATAGGAGAAAGATGAAAAGTTTTTCACCGTGCAGGTCATTTTATTTTCACAAGATTTCTGAGGTATAGCTGCTGAGAGATTTTCTTAGCAAAATTGTGAGTTTGAGAGCCAAACCTTTTGACTTCTGATTATGTTGCAGGCTGCAGCTTAGGTTTGTGTCATGTACCATAAGCATGAAGAACCAGTGTAGGGCTGGCTGCTGCTAGGCTGACTATGCTGTGCAGTTGGAGAGCTTGGAGACACAGACACATCAGTTTACATGTATATACATGTATTTATAGTGTGGAAGGAGAGTCAGTACAGTTTTAAATATGGATTCAAACTCACCCTTGGTTGAGTCTTCACACGATCTCAAAGCATTTATTAGTCTAGTAAAACTGCAGGTGATAGGAAAATACGTTGTTTGACCCAAGCCTGAGTGCTCTCAGTTTCAGGAATTCTTTTTAAATTTAATTTTCCTGAATACAGTTGACTCCTCTTGCTGCCTTGCAATCTCATGTTTACATGGGCAACTTACTTACTCAATACTTTTTTTCCTGATGCCTCCTCAGAACCTATTTAAGTTTCTTCTTCTATTGTGTTTTACTGCTTGGAAGTATTTATTTCTAGCAGGAATTTTATGTTGTCCCTGTCTTCTTGGCTGCTAGCACATTACTATAAATGTTCTTGTTCAATGTGTTTCTATCATCTTGCATTGTCTCATCTCATAGTTCAAAACAAATACTTGAAACCACCAGTTTCTCTTAAGCCCTGAGCAGCATGCAGTGAGCATCACTGTCTGTTTCACTTCAGGCTTTGGGCAATGGAAAATAGCATTCACATCTGCCTTTCCTTCCCTTTAAGAATAGAAATAGATGTAGCACAGCTTTTTTGCAGCATCTTTGGTCCAGGCCCTCTTCACTGTTTGAAAGCCAGTCCTGATCACCAGAACGTGATCTCCTGATAGAAGGTGTTTCCATTGGACCAGAAGCTGTACATGCACAGGCAAGACTTTACAGAATCTGTAGAGCTGGAGCTAAAAAAATTACAAGAATTTATTTTTATTTACCACATCCCTCTGGGAACAGTGCATTGGCAGATATTTATCCCAGGCATTTATTTAGCAGAAGGTTTCCTTGAACTAGTATGCACTGGGAGGTGGCTCCTGGTTTGGTTTGGTTTTTTTCTAAAATGCACATTAGCCCATTCTGTGGATGCCACAATTCTGCTTGGTTTTGGGTTTTTTTTTAAATACATCTTGCTTTTTTGGATTGTCAAAACTAGTACAAGATGTTCACATCATTAAATTAAGACACCAGGAGATGTTTCTGCAGATGTACTTAGGCCAGAAGGGGCTTGTTCAGCCTCAGCAGCCTGCAAGGGCAGGAGCAGGGAGGTGGTGGATTAGGTACTGGGGGCGATGGATAGATTAGTAAGGATGGAGGTGGGGGAGTTCATGACATACAGCCTGGGGTGAGACAAGTTAGGAGTTGTGGGCTGGGAGGTATTGGAGGTTACCACAGGACCTGTTCGTGCTTGGGCATCTCTGAGCAAAACCCTTGTATTCAAGCAGGAATGCACACAAGGGCCACAGTTCCCTCCACCTGTTCTCCTCCCTTCTTTCTGCATTAGAAACTTGCACGGCTCTTTGCACCCTCATCATCAATGAATCTCTGTTCTGGCTTACAGTTCCGCTCATCAATTCAAATACAAGAGCTGTAGGCTATGGAGAGGAAACACTTCCTTTAGAGGCACTTCAAAAAAACAAGTTTGTACTGAAGCATGTGTGTAAGTTCTTGTCATACATTGCTGACCTCTGGCTGTAGCCTGCCTAAGTTTTAAAGGAAATTTCATTACAGGACCAGTATGAAGCCATGTGCATTAAGAGAACAGTATTAATGGTTGCAAGTTTTCCCCTCTGATTCCTTTCCCTAATTATAAATCTTTGTGAAGTTTTTTTGATTGGTTGGGGGATTTTTGATAGCTTTTGGGTTGGTGTTTTTTTAATGGCAAAAAACGCTTATATAATGCATCATATGTTTAGTCTGGAGGGGCTCAGTGTTTGGTAATGTATGTTTTTTATTGATGGAAAATTATTTGACGATTAAGCCTGCTACAGAACTTTGTTATGCTTTCAGATGCTGATGCTGTAAATTTTGGTATTTTTCCTCCAGTTTGGTCACTCTAGAAATAACATCTAAAGCTGTTTCCCACATCACAACTGAAGAGTTGTCATGTTTGTTTAACCAGCTCCATCTGGCTTCCAATAAGTCCCAAATTTCAGTTTTTCACAGCCATGCATAGATTCCTGGCATGCCCACAGAATGCTGAGAAAATTTCTGCCAAGCCTGGTTTTGTTTGTTGAAAGAAAAGTCCTTTTTGCAGGAGAGTGAATGAAATATATTTCATGTTGTGCCCTACCTCATGGATTCCTCACAGAAAAATACCGATCATCCGGCACAGTGCCACTGCTGGCACCACTGCCTGTGGAAAGTTTTTTAATGGTGGTGTTTTGGGCTGGGCTGGAGATGATGAGGTCAGTCAGTGGCAGCAGCTGGTGCCAAGCTTTTAGCCACCATGCTGGTGGGCTGTGGGGACCACGGAAGTGCAGAGCCAGGTCCTGACACCATCTCGCAACCCCTGGGGACAGCCACTGCCCTTGGCCTCTGGTGGGCAGCTCCTTGGTGCATCAGGGTCACAGCACAGCCTCTGCCACTCAAATGCCAGCATCCTTGGCCATGCAGGCTGTGGTCTTACCTTGCTAGTAACCTCCCTGCCACAATTTTAAAAAGGGGGATATTTTGTGTGGTCTTCTGCAAATAGGTCACACTGGAAGGAAGTTTCTTATGCTCAGCAACTGAGAGCTCGTACCAGGGCTGCAGAGAGGAGATGCCACGTACAGCACAACCCAAATGCAAATTGAGCAGAAAAATGTGATTTTAAGAGTAGAGAAGTATTTATAAATGAGGGAGTACTTTCTGAGCAAGTGCAATTATGAACAACATCCCATAACAAATTGTTGTGAGAAGTGGAATGGATAAAAGTCATGCATGCTCCTCTGATTTCAGAAATTCCAGATTTTCTTTACACTGCAAGCCGTAACTCCCATTTCGTTTTAAAAATGCATCACACTCCTTTTCCCCATGTCTGCCAAATCATCTGATATTGTAAGTTGTTTGTAGTAAGAGCATTCTTGACTCTGCATTCTACCTGACTGCCTGGGCAGGGGCTGAGCCGCAGCTGGCAGGGGAGTGTGAGAAGTGCCAGAACGAAATGCAGTGAGCAGTGGCCGTGCTGTGCTCCCTGGTTGCCTCCCAAGCCGCTGTGCGTGCAGCACACCCAGACGCGCCTGGGCACGAGGTCATGCTCCAGAATTGAACTGCAGAGATGTGTCAGGGTGCTGGGGGAGGCACATTTGAACTGTCACATTAAACAGGCAGAGGAAGGAAAGGAAGGAAGACAGGTTTCTGCTGACAAGCTGCTTTTTTACTGTTTAATGGTATTTGCTACGTGCGTGGAGTCAGGCTGATGAGAAGACACACCTGCTCCCCCAGCAGATAGTGGAGGTTGACCCTATGCAGTTACAGGCAGAGAGGTTTCTCTTGCTGACTGTGGAGAGTGCAGAAAAGCATTTCTTCACAGCAGCGTAAAGGGAGTCCTGGCAATGAACCATAGTCCTGTGTGTGGTAAGAAGTGTAACCTAAAGGGAAGGAGTTAATTAAGGCATTGCAACTATTTGAAGGCACAAACAACTTCAATGCGATCACAAAGGATAAAAAATGTCCTGTCATGTATCTTAGGAGAAGATAAAACCTGTAATTGTCTGAGGTTCTAGTTATATGAATATATGTGTAATATTTAAGACAAAGAAGTTGCCCTGTGAGGAATTGAGTCCAAGAAAGTAAATGTCTTGTGGCTGTGTACCAATGTGTCTTTATATGAGTCTGCTTTGGGTAGGTCTGTTTTGGGTGATACTTGGTTTTTGTAGAATGTGTGTGCTTTAATTAGCTATTTGGAGGAGGAGGACTGTCAGTTCTTTTGCTCTGTTTTTCTTCTAGCTCTTAGAAGTCTGTGTTAGGACTACCTAGATGAGATTTTGAAATAAACTGTTAGATTCTCTAGAAGTTGGCAAATAATTTTGGGCTATCTCTGGTATAAAAGCTGTATAGAACACTGTATTGCTGAGATTTTGTGTATTCAGATGTCCGTTTGATGTTTCACAAAGATTGGTAGAAGTGATGTTTCACAAAGTCAAACTACTTAATGAGGTTATTTTTTCTGGTGCTTATGTGGTCTTAAGTTGGTTTTCCAGTGCTTTCATTTCTTTCCTGCCGCTGGTCTGTTCATCAGTTACTGGTTTTCTGTTGGTTTGGTTTGTGTTTTTTTAACAAGATAATCTATTCTGGTTTTTTTTTTTAATATGAAAACCCAGCTATTTCTTTTAATATATATCTGCAAATATATCAATACACTAAGAATGGACCTTACACAAATCCTTGTTGTTACTAAATCAGTTGTTAAAATTCAGTAGTCTAGTCTATGTTGCCCTCACGGATCAACTGTTTTGTTTTGTTCTTTACACAGGAGCCCTTACCAAAGTAAAGGAGAGTAAGCGACATGTGGAAGAGGGGAAGATGGAGCTCCAAAAAGCTGAGGGCATCCAAGAACGCTGTAACATTATCTCTTTTGCGACCCTGGCAGAAATTAATCATTTCCACAAAATTCGTGTGAGGGACTTTAAATCACAGATGCAGCATTTCTTGCAGCAGCAAATACTCTTTTTTCAGAAAGTGACACAAAAGCTAGAAGAAGCTCTTCACAAGTATGACAGCGTTTAATCTCTGTAGAAGAAGCTCTGCACAAATACGACAGTGTTTAATCTCTGGACTTTGTTTTGGGGACTTCCCTCAGCATGGATGTGACTTAGGTGGCAAAGCAAAGGCTACTGCTGCTGCTGAAGAACTGTCACCAGTGGCAGACGGTGGTACAAGGATGTTTTTGTGTTCACCTGGAACCACAGGTGCATCTCCGATGGTGTAGAAAGGAAACAGTTATAGGGCTATGTAATAGAAACAGTACCACGCATTGTAACTAAGTTATACTGTGTATGCCTACACTACCATTGTAACTTTTTTGAAATAATGAGTATACTATTTGCCTTATTGCTTTTTGAAATATGGTATTTTAGAGCATACTTCGTAGACCTCAGAACCCTTTGGGTCTTTAAAGAAGTTGGCTGGATGAAAGCCTGCTTCAGATGCCTTTTTACTTTCCCAGATTTGGATTTCCTGAATTCAAACAATTCTCTGTTTACAGACTCCTACTAGAGCAGCTATGTGATTCTGTGCCTTTAGACTCTATTTTTTCCTTTTCTAGTAAGTCACATTTTTATGATTGAATGAATGAAGGGTTGATGCTTATGACAGGAACTGATTATGAAACCTCACACTGACTGGAAAAAAATAATCAGCTGCCATCCAGTTTGCACATCAAGTACTGTCTTATGACAAACGTTGGCTCAAAAAGGAGAACTTAAATCCATTCACACTTTCCCTGAAAATAGAGACTACTTGTTACATATACTAGGATGTTAAGCATAGACAAATATATAGAAAAATACACCACTTAACCCTCTTTCTGATAAGAATAATACAGTGAGGTTTTTTGTTTGTTTGTTTGTTTAGTATAAAGTATTATTGTGAGTGAATATTTGAAGAGCTAGCCTAATAAAACTTATGTATACCATGGGGATATGAATACAAGCTATGTGGCTGCAACTTTTTTTTTTTTTAAAGTATTAAATAATCTCGTTGTTCAGTTGCTGATTAAGTTTAACTTCAGACTTGCATCCACATTGCCAGTTGTCTGAGTTGAAACTCCACTGTGATTCATTAGTTTACCAAGTTACAAGTTTTCAGGGATGTTTAGTTAATATACATGATCTGAAATAAGTCTTGCCTGAACTGACTTGGAAAACAGGTGGCATTTTTATGTTTGTAACACTCAAGAATTAACAATTGTCTTAATTTTTGTATAAATATTTTTGACAAGCAGGGTGCATTTATATATATGTAAACACTATCTTTTAAAGAGTTTTCTGGCTTATTTCCCTTGAATTAAGTCTGAAATCTGTTTCTCACTTACTGGTTTCCTTCTTACAGGTCAAGATGAAAGAGGATTTTTATTTATCCTATCTTTTATCTCCTAATCAGAAATAACAAAATCTTCCAAGGAAGCCAAATGTTTACTTTTTTTGTTTTCAATTAAGTTAATCAAAGATAGCTTAAACAAATGAAAGCCTGGAAAAGGAAGTTAAGTTAAGCGGCAGTTACGTGTCAGTACAAATCATTCCTCAGCTGTGCAGCAGCAAGGTGCAGTTCTTTCACTCAGTCATGTGAGTTTCTGTAGCTTAACCCCACACCTCTGTTTAGAGGAATAAATGTAAGAATGTAGCTTTTGGTTTTGAGATTCATCCACAAATGCTTGGAGATTGTTATTTTGTGCAAGTTGTGTTTGGCTGTGCTTCTAGTGTACACCCAGAGAGGTAAAATACAGAATAATGAAAAAAACCCTCAGTATTTGTAAAAGTAAGGACAATCATTGAGGAAAGACTGCATTTAGAGGTTATTAAGAGCGCTGCAGATGACAAAGCTGACCATAAAATAAGGACCACAGTCTTAAGACTGACTTGTTCTTTTCTTCCTCATGACATCTCATTCTATGTTTAAAACTCACCATTTCCCCTAACAGCTCTTCTCAGCAGTACTGCAGCTTCCCATGTGTCCTTTAATTGTGTGAGATAGTGATGAGCTAGGTTCGAGCTGCGTTCCATGGCTTATGTTTGCTTAAGCCAGATACTGTTTTATTAAATGTGTTTGCAGTAATTAGATCAGACTACAATCAAATTAATTCTATGTGGAGATACTAAGACCTGTTCAGAAATTGATCTTGGTCCTGTTGAAGTATTCTAGCAGGTTGCTATTAATGACATGTACATGTCCAGGAGGAAATTAAGCTGTGATATGTATACATACAACATTATCAGACAGGTACAGTTTTCCCAAATAAACTGTCATGGCCTTCACCTTACCTTCTCATTTGTGAATTTTTTGGGGCGGGGTGAGAGTGGGGGTGCTGATTGGTTAAACTCAATGTCCTGCAAAGCGTGACTGGAATCCCGGATCCGAATTGTTGCAGAGTTTGGAAAGGTTCAAACCTGCAGCCATATTAGCATCTTCCTTTTTTCCTCACTCATCACAGAGTTAATCTGATATAGGGAGCCTGAGCTCCATTAATGCTTACCATACTGTGCAAGAGCTGTGACTGCAATTTTATTTGGGGCAAGTATGACACTGACCACTCATGACTGACAGACTACCAGGTCTGAGGTCTGCATGTACTCCACAGTGAAGTGGACGTGTATCGTGTGGACTTCGGAAGCTTCAAAGGGAATCTAACAGAATCCTTTTAAATAAATAAATATGGAAGAAGCTCTATAGCATAGTGTTAAATGCCCTTGTTTTATTCCTTTCCTGTAATTTGTCCTTGAAGAATCACAGTATTTGCATTGGCAAATTGGCATAGTTGTTGGGGATTAGACGGGTTGGACTGAAAGCTGCAAGAAAATCCACTGAGATACTGGTTTCTGTTAAAGTGCAGTATCCAATAAAAACTACAGAATGAACCCATCAGGGGCATGTATCTACTTAAAATCACCAGCAAGTGGGCTGTAAACCATGTTTCTATTCAAAATGTAGGACTTATATATGGCAATTAACAACCTGCTAAAATTGCTAGATCAGTTTCTTTCCTCACCCTTTCGTCATCTAGTATTTGTCAAGAAGACAGTTGCTTCTATTTCTGACTTGTGCTTGTTTTCCAGATTATCTGCTCCAGGGTCCAATGGCACAGTATGCTGGATTTAGAAGTGTTGTAAGACCCATTTTAGTAGGAAAAATATGTGGTGATGAAACATTCAAGACAAGTGCAAACAAAATGTGAAAAAAAAAACCCCAAATGGAAGACTATGTTGCATATAAATTAATAAGTTATTAGCACATATTAACTACCTACACTGAAAATACCTACATTGTTTGGTGAGGAACAGGTATCTTCTTGGTCAATTACACGACCTTGTTTGCAATAGCTTATTATTTTGCCAGACCTTTACTATCCCAGCTAACGACTTCCATGCTGCTTGTCTGCTCCAGTCTGAATCCTTCTGGTGATCTCAAATTACAGTTGTTCAGCTATTTCTCAGAAGTAGATCATAAAAGTAAAAGGTTTTTTCCTCTTAAATTCTCTGATCAGTTGGATGGAAAGCTTTGGTTTAGTCCCTTGGAACAAGGACTTGAAGTTTGACAGGATGTTTTGCATCCTTAGATATGCCCGCTGCACTACCTGTGAAAATTTGCCCAAGTATTTCCAAGATGAAGTAAGGTTTCCGCAGGTCCTACTGTGCTCAAGATTGACAGATAATTTTTTTTCTAGGTCCCTTTTGCTCCAAGCAATCTTAGTTATAACCTTAGTCACCAGCAGCTGAGACTTTCTCTGCAACTGTTTTTCCCTTCATCCGGAAGGCACTGAGCTTCCCAGACCAGGAACTGAGTAAAGAAGCTGCTGGTAGGTGCAGGCAGCCTGGAATACAAGTTTGAAGTTGGACCTGTGTGGTGGTTTAGGTCTGGCTGGAGGCCTGACACCCACCAAAGTCAGCCTATCTCTCCCCTTTTTAGTTGGACAGGGGAGAAAATAGATATCGAGAGGCTTAAGAGTCGAGATAAGGACAGGGAGAGATCATCCTGCAATCAACGACATGGGCAAAACAGACTCAACACAGAGTGACGGAAAGAAAACTCTCTAATTCATTACCCTACACTACACACCCAGTGACACCAGAGGGGGGAAATGAGAAGCGCAACCAGATCTTAAAGCAGCTTCCACCACCCCTTCCTTCTTAGCAGACTTCCCTTTAGTCATTATATCACTGCCTTCTCCCGCATTGTGGTACAGGGAGGGGTAAGGACTGGGAAAATGGTGGCTTTG
>VZTU01014582.1:104-35175 GCA_013400835.1 Zapornia atra | reverse complement strand
TCTCTCTTTTTTTTTTTTTTTAACCAATTCACTGAATATAAAACTACCATATTTATAAAAAACTTTGTCTTCTGCTATGAAAGGCCAAGCTGACAGAAACTCCCTCCACATAGTGACCTTAATTTTTTTCTACTCTAATGTCAAGCAAGTATTTGCTTTAGGCTAACTTCAAATGTTCATGACTCCGTTTAATGTCTTAAAGAACAGCTCTTAAAGAGTATACTGTTAATGAATACACAATCTTCTATCTTTATTGGGTTTCTCCATATTATTAATGAAGTTTCTATTTTTCCAGTAGATATAATGTTTGTAAACATGGAAAAGAGACTTCCCTGAAAATATTTCCCAGACTTCTTTTCCTGATGCAATTGCATATATATTCCAAAATCTATAGGTCTCTTTCGTGCTGCAGAAGAATAATAAACTCTTATTTATTTTACTACCTACATCTACATCTTCCATAACTATGCAATTTCTTTTATTCTTTCAAATTAATAATCTATGCTTAGTTGTTTAGTTGGTTTAGTTAGTTGGCTTGCGCTTTTTTGGCTGTGTTTTTTGGTTTTTAGGGGTTTTTTTGTTTGTGTGTTTGTTTTTTCAAATGGAAAGCCTTTTTAAAAATCATACATATTTTTACTTATATCTGTGTTTTAATTTCTCCT
This sequence comes from Zapornia atra, assembly GCA_013400835.1. NCBI lineage: Eukaryota > Metazoa > Chordata > Aves > Gruiformes > Rallidae > Zapornia > Zapornia atra. Next base: position 34,513 of record VZTU01014582.1, on the reverse strand, counting down.
GATTAAGATTTCCTGTTTTACTTTACCTTCAGTAGACCTGGTAACTTCCAATCTACTTGACACTTTGACATTTAGCTATATGCTTTTGTATTCTCTCCCAAGGGTTTTTCAGCTCACATACTTTTTTAACATAAAATATTATTATACTTGGATTAAATTTGAGAGTTAGATAAGTATGTCAAGATATTTAAATACAAATATGCTGTGATTACAGAGAACCATATTTTTTCCTGAGGCTAGAGGAAAAAAGTAAATAAGGAAAATATGTTTATATCTTTTGTAACTATGAAAATCCTTTCTGTAAGTAATAAACACCTACACAGCAATAGACAAGCAATCAAATTATATAAAGTTATTTATTCTTTTTTTACAAGCAGTGATTCATTTAATACTGAGGAAAAGAAAAAAAGCCTGCATTAATTACATTAGCTGCATACATTCACAGGCAAAGCTGATTATTCGTATTTAACCATAGAACATTAAAAAAACCCCCAAAAACTAGAAGTAGAAGTGGTTATTTATTGACACCTCTTTTTTGTAATTCAACATTACTTAGTATTAAAAATCTAGTTAAAAGCACAGGCATATAACGATAAGCCTATATGTACTAGCAATAAGACTGAGTAACAATCTGTATGAACCTATAAAAATTTTTTCTTATACTACCCTTGACTTTTAATTAAAGTACATATGATTAAAGGAACTTTATGGGAAACAATAACACAGTGATTTTCTCTAATAAGTTAGAAGGTAGGGAAAATCCACTGAGAAATTACAACATGACAGAATACCTGAAACTTGGAAACGATGCTGAATATTTTAAGAGTGTGCTCACATTATTGTTATCCATGAGACAATTACTTTGTTCCCTGGCTGATGGTTGAACCATATGGCCATTTCAGCTGTTTGTAATCAAGTAAATATGTCTTTTATACTAGGAATTCATCAAGTAGACCTGATTTGAGATTTAAACAAATTTTCTTTGAATAGGAGAACTCTTCTCTTTTATATCCTTTAATTACATGGAAATTAGAGCAGATCATAATTCCTCAGAAAAGACAGTACTAACCTACCAAATCACCCAGTATTTGTTAAGATCTTAAAAGCTGTTGCCTATAAAAAACAAGTTAAAATGAGAAGATTGAATTCATTATTTGAAATTCATTTATTTAATTCAATATCATATTAATTCCAGTCATCAAGGTAATTTTTGTAAAGGAGAGGAATTATTAGCAAGTTAAAATTTTAATTTCATTAAACAAACATTAAATTAATTTCAAACCCAATAGACTTTTTTTTTCTATTTGTCCTTTATGGACTTTTTCATTAACTTTCACTTAAACATATTCAATGAGGATGCATTATAATAAATCATACTTCAATAGGTAAGTCTCAGTTTAAACAATTTTGTGTCTAAATTTGCTGGGCAATGAACCTGCTTACTGATAACAGACCTAATTCAAAGCTCATTGTGCTTAATGGAAAAATTAAAGTCTGTGACAGAAACTAGACTGAATTCTATTTGCTTTGACCTTTAAGTTGTACATACTGATGAAAACACAAAATATGCATCTTAAAATATTAATTTTAACTAATTAAAGAAAAACTAAATAATTACAAGTGATCTTTTAGGGGTTTTTAACATATTAATATAATGTACCAACATATACTATCTATTAATCACGATTAATTTTTAAATATTATGTTTTTGAAAGCAGTTATTTCCCTTGGAGGAAGATTATTTTTCTAAGAATTTTAATATATTGCAAGAAGTTACTGGCCAAATTTTAACTGTTTCAGAACAAATACACTTAAAAAAAACCCAAACCAAACCAATCCAATCCAAAACCCACAGTTAATTACTTATGATCTATGTAGAGAGCAACAGTTTATGTCGGCTTGTGTTATCCCTTGCGTTAATGACATAAAAGCATTAAAAATTTCCATAATGAATAACAAGGAATTCAGCTCTTTTAAAGCATTATCAATGATCTGCACTGTGCTTTCTACAATTTCTGAAGACATTATATCAGCAATTCCAAAAGCTGTCCAGCTTCCAGTTCTGCCCTGCAGACTCACAGTACCTCATTAAAAAGTTATCCCTCCACAGATGATCCTATGATTACCTCAGAGAAATGTTACTAGAGGATTTCTATCAATAATTTGATCTAATTAGAAGAAAATAAGGTAAAATTAAAGACATAATAATAAGGTAAAATTACAGACATAATAAAAATATTTTTGCATTAGAACATGAATGCTTTATTACTATGTATGTTAAGAAGTATGGAATATAGAAAAATCACCATGAAAAATGGACTGAAAAAATCTAGTAAAAGGAGCTCTTAGCTGAATAAAGAATGCTTGTCAATACTTTGATGATATTCTGGTTTTAAATATATAATTTACTAAATTATATATTTTGGGAAATTTTTATTGTACCTCTTGAGCTAAAGTAAACACACATTTGTACTTAAAGAGATTTCATGAGCAACAATTCAATCAAAGAACGGTTAGTATTGGAAGGGACCTTCAAAGAACATCTAGTCCAAGCCCTTTTCCATAGGCAGAGGCATCTATCGCTAGATCAGGTTGCTAAAAGCGCCATCCTACCTGACCTTGAATACTTCCAGGGAGGAAGCATTTGCAATTTGCTTGTGTGCAATCTGTTCCAGTGTCTCACCACTCTCATGATAAAAAATTTCTTCCTTATATGCAGTTTAAATCTACCCTCTTTCATTTTAAACTCACTGATCCTTGTCATCTTGCTACAAGCCATGGTAAAAACTCTCTTTTCGTCTTTCCTGTAGGTCCTCTTTAAGGTTTGAAAGGTCACCATCAGGTGTTCCTGCAACCTTCTCCAGACTGAAAAATACCAACTTTCTTCAGAGCAGAGCAGAGGGGCAGAAATACATCCCTCTACCTCCTGGCCATGTTGCTATTTATGCAACCCAGGATATGGTTGACTTTCTGGGCTGCAAGCACTTTGTCAGCCCATTTACAATTTTTTATCCCCAAGTCCTTCTACTCCGGGTTGCTCTCAATCCATTTGTCCCCCTGTCTGTATTGACACTCAGGATTGCCCCAACCCAGGTGCAGGACATTACACTTAACCTTGATGAACTTCATGAGGTTCATACAGACACACCTCTCAAGCCTATCAAGGTTCTTCTGGATAGCATCCCTTCCTTCCAGTGTGTCAACACCACCAGTCAGCTTAGTGTCATTGACCAATTTGCTGAAGGTACACTTGATCCCACTGTCCATATCCCCAACAATTATGTTAAACTGTGAAAGATCCAGTAATTATCCTTGACAAACTCGTCACTGGCGTCCACTTGGACATCTAGCCATTGACCACAACTTTTCGAGTGCGACCACCTAGCTAATTCCTTATCCACTGAGTGGTCGATCCATCAAATTGATTTCTCTCCAGTTTAGAGATAAGGCTATCCCATGGGACATAGTCACAAGTTTTGCTCTTACCTTGTCAAACTTTACATGGACACTGGGCAGAGCCTTGGTACCTCCATAGGTGGTTCTGCAAAGAACCAGCAATGAATGAATCAGCAAATGAAAATCTTTATTTCTTCTTCAATTTGATGACTTCTTTTTGAAATATTTCCTGTTGTAACACACAGACTGAATAATGTGGAACAAGATAATCTAAAACATTTTTGTATGAGGTACTAAAATAATAAGTGGAGGTATGTCACCGCAAGATGTTGTGGGGTTTGATGGGTGTCACTTTTGTTCAGTCTTTTTAGTTTGGTTTGGTTTGGATTTTTTTTTCCCTACGCTTATTCAATTAAATGAGACATAAGAATGAGCTATAACTTTGATTGGGTGCTTGTAACTACATTTCAGTTTTCCACACTTCCCCTTCTCCTGCTAACATGAATTCCTTATGTATCCGAGCGATTTCTGCTAAGTTTTACAAGGACATCTCAAGAGAAACCAGGTTAGTTGCTGAATACTACGGAAAATATGTAACAAATTAATATGAAACCTACTTCTTCTATTGTTCATAGAATGACAAGTTTTAAGATTAAAATTCAAAAGCATTATTGTTTATTTACTCATTTGTCAATTATAATGATAGAAGCTTGTGATAGTTTAGTCTTTTAAAATTTGTTTACCAAAAAAAATAAGTGCTAATTAAAAGAAAATATTAATTCTCTAAATGCCTAATAATCAACTATATACTTATCAATTTTTAAGGAATAGGAATGACTTTGTTTCTTTCCTTTATTCTTCCATTAAAGCTAGCTTTTATAAAGTTTGGCTCTTCCTTTTTTGTTCCCTCTCTACTACTGTGAAGTTCTTTTTACTAATTCCAGAGCTAGAGAAAGGAGTATTACATAGTCCTACAGATCCTTGAAATTTGCCAGCTTGTCAAAAAGAACAGTACAAATGAGTGGCTCATGAATAAAAAATTGTGAAGAATTGTCTTTTATAGTTTGGCAGAGGCTAAGGGTATGGTGCAGGAGAGATTATGGCTGGCCAGTCATTGCAAGCAAAACTGTAAATGAGAGTAAGCTGAGCAGCAGATACTATAGGAAACATAATTGAGAGATGAGCTTATATAGCTCACTACTCACTAAAAAATTTCTTTGTTCTTTTCTTTTTTAAGTCAGCAATTTGAAAGACTCTATAATTTGACTAATATCAGATAAAGAACTATAATATTATAAGGCTCATTTAAATCATATCCTGAGTCAGTCAGAACATTACTGAAACCTTTGGTTTAAGTGAATTGGCACATTTCTTTGTAAGTTTTTGCAAATTTTTAGGGGGATGGGGAGAATCCTGTTTTTACATATAAGTATATAAACTTCAGTGAGGTTTGTTTTTTTTTTTAAATAGAAACAGACATTTTATGAGCTAAGAAATATTACAGGGTCATTTCCATTTTAGATAATGATACATTAAAGCTTACAGTTCATGTGAATACATCCAAATTCTGTGATCTAACCTGGACAAATAGTATTTTTGCACTCAATTAAACAAGGATATATAAGTATTGCAATAGTCTTATAAGCAAATGCTGTAGTCACTCTAATCAAATGTGAAGAATCATGTTTAAGCATTTCATATCGTCAGTTTTTATTCTCAGCATTTGGTGTCCCCCAGATAGGAGACATTTTTTTGCAGTTCATCAGCTAAGCATTGTTTACTTGTGTATCTTAACTTGGATGCACATTTTTTGTACATCCCTCCTCTTTCAATATAGAACAATTAAAATATTACATTTTTGTACATCTAACATACGGTAACTTCATTTTAACCATACTATTTCCCCAAAACTTCTTTCAAGTATCAGGTGAGTGGGAAAATTCATAACACCTTTAAAATATATCTTATGCATTATACATACCTGCAAATCTCTTTAAGGTAAAATTTTATGTAGATTTAGAGAACTTGGTGAAAATAAGTAGAAACCACTTCAGCAAAACGTTGCACATGTGATCCAACTGTAAGAATCCAGGTAGTGGATCATTGTATTCATATGTCTATATTATACAGAACTTGAATGGAAAAAAATCTGTAATCACAACAATGTTTTTATTTGTACATGTACATTCCATTATATGTTGTCCCAACCCAGAAAGTTCCGGTCTGTGGAGATTTGTTGTTATACCCAGCGTGAGATTAAGACGCAAACGAGGTCAGGTGCTGTAAACCAAAGCAATTTATTGATTACCTCAAGTATACATAGATTCAAGAGAAAGAGAGTGAAAAGAAAGGAGGGAAAAAGAAGAAAAAGGTGCAATGGCTGCAGCATCCCATCAATTCAATTAATCTACAAGTCTAGTGGGGGAAAGCTCCTTCAAACATCTCTGCTCTTTTATTGAGACATTGTTACTCAGAGAATCAATTAGAATTTTCTAAGAACTGTTGAACTTAACTTTACCCACCACTCGGTGGTGGTGTGCATGTCCAAAAACATCACTGAAGGGTCTCCCAATATCTTTGGTGGTCTTCAGGGGTCTCCAGATCCCTCTGTTTTTCTGACCCTGGGTCTGGGCACATGCATGGGGGTTGGGTTAAAGTTCTTAGACTCTGTTCCATAAACAGGTATGTAGGAAGGCAGGAAATGGGTAGTCTTGTGGTTTGTCCGATGCTGTGTTGCTATGGCAGTGGTAGGTAGTGTGATGTTCCACCAATGTTGAGACAAAGATCCATTGAGACAAACAAACACCAACACAGTCTTGATCCAGTCTATTACATATGTTTAATGCATTTTCTCTTTAGTGTTTCTTGTAAGAGCTTAATAATATATCTTTTAAATAAATATGTATAATTCAGTCACAATACATCTCTCAAAAACCATTTTAAAATTCAGCCAGATAATTAGCGTTATTCCCCGAGTTTCCATTTTGATGCAAAATCCAAGACACTGAAGTTACGAAGATTAAGTTCTGTCACTGTTACCACAATTTATACAAGCAGATTTCATGTCTCAGCTAAATTTTTTACTGTCCACTTGAGTATACATTTCCACTAGCTAAAACACATGAAACATCTAAGCTGTCTGACCTATTCAGCAATGGAGTCCCAACAGGCCATCAGATGCAGTGAAGACAACCTCAACTTGTTTGATAAAATCTGTACACAACAAAGAATGCCTAGAAGACTAACCTCCATATATCTGGTATCCTATTACTGTCCGATTTAGATTTTTGCAGTGGGGATTTCAGTAGGTAGATATGGGTGTTTTTCTCTGCCATGCATGCCACCTTCTTTATCCTGCAAAAAATACTTCGATTTGTTCTTTCAGGTCATTAAAAAAAACAAACAAAACTCTTCAGCAAGTCTGTTTGTATGCCTTAATTTTCTTTTTTCTTTTTTTTGTCTTTTATGTTTTTTACTGTAAACCACATATAAAATAATACAATTATTTTTTCATACATAACATTTAATAATTTAATTAAATTAATTTGTTATTTTAAGTACTTAACATAACTTATAACTTGGACTAATAATTAATTTTTCAAACTGTAATGACCTATAATGACACATGTAAAAGTTCATACTGATCCTTAAGCCTCACAACAGAACTGATAGGTAAAAATGGCTTATCGTAAGCCAATTTTATTTGAAAAGCAAGTTGGCAAATAATAAATTCCAGGCGTGTAGATGCACTAAAAACCTGATTTAAAGCTGACTAATTAGTGCCATTTTCATGTAGTGAAATATTAGAACTGCTAATGAATAAGTGAAAATTCAAATACACTTCACTGATTTATGATCCAGTAATGCAATGTCCTTCCAGACTTGTCCAAAACCACCAAAGCTTATTTTCACCAGTAGACAAATCTGAACACATTTAATCTGTGAGAGGTAAATATCAGAAAGATCTCTACTAGGTAAAAATAAAAAATTAAAAAAAAAAACCAAACCCTTACACTGAATATTATTCCAATAAAATATGAAAAATGTTAAACTCTACTTTAAAACTTTCTCAGCATGCATAAAACCTAGGGGAAAAAAGCCCCAAAATCAAAACACAAATGTACATAAGGTTTTGTGTGACCATATATATATAACTACAGGTATAAATATATCTATATGAATAAATCTATATACTAATATCTGTAATAGAACCACACATATAAGTGAGACCCTGTATTAGAGCAGAATATATATATATCACAATTGACTGTGCACAAGGATACATGCAGTTTGATCTTATGGTAGGTATCAAAGAATCAGGTTCAAATAATAGTAACTCATTTATGTTCTCCTAAACGGTATTAGGACATTCACTGATGTACATATCACTAAGCATCTTAAAACTGACTGAAGTTCCATCCAGCACAGTAGCAAGTGTCTAAGTTTTGACATGACTTCCACTAGGAAAAAAGAAATCCTGACAGAGGACAGGAATCTGTTTACATAAAAATTGACTGGCATGAGTAAGAAACCTACAGGATTCCAGAAACCCAATCCTGCAGGTATGAGCTCATTGACTGTTTTTCATGGTGATGGAGACATCTTTGAAAGCAGAACCTTTCAAACGGGCTAAAGAATATTGAAGAACAGGATGAAACGTGAAATAAATGTCTATGTCCACACATAGCATATACTACATCAGCCCTGATTCACTGACTATACATCTAAATATTTATTGAGCTTTGTATGATTGCATTTTACTCATGTAAGAATTGTCCTAGGATGAGACAGCTCGTAAATAATTACGTAAATACAAATATCTACACATAGCCTTGATGTTTACTAATCCCCACTGAAGTTCATGGAAACTCATACAAGTTGTCTAAACATTTGTTACTAGTATCATTTGAAATGCCCTTGGATATGCAGAACATCTGAACAAGACTGAGAGTTATGACAGCACCAACAGGAGACTCACATTTTGGAACAGCAGCTAGACAGCAAGGAGAGATACCTTAGGGCATCTCAAACTAACAAGAGCTGTAGAATTAAAATATGTGATGCAATATAAAGGAGAAATTTTAGATTTTTCTGTAGTTAACAGTTGTGTACCTGGTATCACACTTGATCAGTAATTCTTTGGATGTTCAAGGAACTCCCTCTCTAATCGTCTGCATAGATGAGAAAATGGCACAATGTGAGACAAACAATGTATGACTGAACTCCTAGCTGCCTTCACACACAAAACAAAACAAAACAAGAAAACAAACAAACAAAAGAAATTACTCATTGTACAGGTGCTGACTGGATGGCAGTGTCAGATAATCTCAATGATTTCCCCCCAGGCAGCTCCTGACATGCGTTTTGCAACTTACAAGCAAAATGTATATGCTTAAATGTTGTGAATAGCATGAAGAGTCTGTCCATCCCAAATATTATCCCATGTAGTTTCTGCTGTAGAATTGACCACATAGATAATACATCTAAGTAGGGAGCATAAACTGCTTCTGAACATGCAGGAATGGTCGCAGAGAACAGACTTTTACAAATAGTTATGGTGATCCAGAGAGGTTTTACGGTAGTTTTCAGATATTAACACTGGATCATGGTCACACAGAACCATGAAGTAGTTGAATATCAGGATTCACTTGAACCAATTGGGGATCCTCATCCAATATAGCCAAAGGCACCTTCACAGAGACCTTTGCAACAAAACTTTTTACCATCCGGACAGCCAAAAACATTTGTTGGAATGCTGTCCAAAATTCACAACCTGAATTTCCTCTCACTGGCCCTGTATACTACTCCATCCCCGCAGTCTATATTTACTTTTTTTATTTTATTCAGTTCAGTTTACCCAGTTCAGTTCAGAGGGAGACCTCCCACTCCTCACATCTCCTGCTAGAGGATTTTATCAGGACACAAAAAACTAAAGCCTACTTCAGTTTTGTCCAGCAACAGCTTTTAAAAGAAAACACAGAGGGAAATGGCCAGCTTCTTTTCAGTTATCTGTGGAGACAGGGCAAGGGCCAATGGCCTCAAGCTGGAGCATAGGAAGTTCCGCACCAATATGGGGAAGAACTTTTTCACAGTAAGGGTGACAGAGCACTGGGCTGCCCAGTGCTTCTCCTTCTCTGGAGATATTCAAAACCCATCTGGACACCTACCTGTGTAACCTGTCCTAGGGAACCTGCTTTGGCAAGGGGTTGGACTAGATGATCTCTGGAGGTCCCTTCCAACTCCTACAATTCTGTGAATCTGTGCACTGTATGCTTACATAATTCTGCGTCTCTGCAGCTGTATGTCTACGTATGTATTTATGTAGATTTTAAAAAAAATGTTTATTTCTGTGTATGAACATACATAATCTAATTTCTCATTTCCAGTAACCTACCAAGTTTTTCCAGGTACTGTTATACATATGTGTGGTAACTTTTCAAGTAGTTGATTTGTTTTCAATAAGACTACAGAACTCCTAGAAAGCATATCCATACTTCTGAAGTAAAGTTAGCCAATGGAAAAGTTTGAGCACTGTTTGAGCACAATGTATTTGCTATTTATCTATTTCCCAACTCAGATTTGAACCATTCTAACTACATCTGTAGTATAAATGTGCCATTGAGGTTAGTACCCAAAATAATGGGAATGATAGTGAATTTGTACCATCTTAGATTTCAGAGTCCGGGACTTGTCCCTGGTTTGTTTTTTTTATTTATCATAAAAAGCCAGAATGTCCAGTTCCCCCTGGACTTCAGGAGCATGTCAGACTACATACATTTTTGGCAGAGAAGCCAGCTATTCAGCAACTGCCAAATCAGCTGTGACTCTGAAATAGATCTCATGGGATATGAAAAAAATCTAAGTAAGCAAGGAAACAGATGTTCCTTGTATAGGTGAGAGAATATGTTGTTTTTCTCCATCTGTCCAAAATTTCATAGTCATAAGATTTCAGCACTGAAGTTTAAACTCAGATACATGTAAGCACATATACCCAAATACACATTTATATTTAATGTGCCTCTTGAACACATTTTCCTTTTCTAGTTTGCTGCAAACTGGTACTACAGGTATTCAGACCAAAAACCCCATCTGAAAAAGTTTAAGTATTGATCAGTTGATGCCACTACAGTCTTTCTGTTGTTATTTCTTGGTTGACATTCATTTTTATTAATTTTACTTGTTTGTTTTCCCTCCTCTGTATTAGTCTTTCAGTTTATAGTAGGTAATACATTTTGCTCATTGTATATTCCCCAAAACCCTAGGATTTCAGTTTCCACTACATGTTGGGTTTTTTTCTGCTGTAGTTGGAGGTATGTATACTTTATTTCTGTCAGCATTTTGTCCTTAATTATGCCTTCTTAGATCAAACATAGACATCTGTGCAGTCTTAAGCATTATGTGAAGAATTATTTCTGGCATAGATTCCCTTATGCATAGCTTAAAACTAAAAGCTATTATACTAGTAGTGTTCTATAACCAGAGTAATTTTGATCAACTCTCAGCGCAGTTGTAAACTCTGTACATGTTGGAGAGAAAATGGATATTATACAAAGATTTGAAAGACAACAGCTGTGGACAAGCTGTACAGCTGGCACATTTTAACTCGTCATAGCTGCAGAATGAAACTGAAAAGTGTAGTTCCTTCCCAGCTCTTGATTACTTTCCTAAAAAATACAATTACACACTGCAAGTGGTTTTTCTGTCTTGGATAAGAGAAAGGAAAAGAGAAGAGAGAAGGAGAAATGGAGAAATGGAGAAGGAAGGAAGGAAGGAAGGAAGGAAGGAAGGAAGGAAGGAAGGAAGATGTCCTCACATAAAGGGGAGGGAGAAAGGAGTGAGACATTAAGGATTTTTTCATTCATTTAATGGTTCATGGAAACAGTGATTGATTCTTTGAGAAAAATCTGCTACTCTATCCATGCTGTCTCAGTATTATAAATGAGTACAGTCTTCTTGAAGAATGACTATACAAGAACAGACATAATTTTTCCAAGGTGACTGCTAAAAGGAATTTGAGGAAGAGCAGGGAAAAACATTATGGTTATTGACACAGAGGGCTATTTCTCCAAAAGGTGATGACTCTAATGAAATTTCATGCTTAATTTCATTATTGTAAACTGTGGCATAAAGTTGGTAAAGCATACCCACATTTACAGGTACACTCAGTCCTAGAGATGTAAAAATATTAGAGAAGCAGAAGATATTTTTGGCTGAAGCAACCCATCAGCCACATTTTCTGAATATGTGAAGACTGTTAGAATGGCACTATTTCATCAAATACATTGCATGATACCCACCTGTAGACAGTTTGGCTTCCCACATGGCATATATATATATAATTATTTTATCAAGCACTTTGAATGTTAAGAGAAATATATAGAACGTAGCAGTAAATTTGCAAATAGCAAGTCGAAATAATAAACGTATCTGTGCATTTCTTCTTTTACAGAGTATTAACTTGGAAGCATAAAATAGATAAAAGTCATAAATCAAAAATAAAACCCGTACATTGGAAGAAGAAACTTGTTTTAGTTAACACTGAACATGAAAACAAATGAACTTGCTGCAGTCAGACTTGTTTTCAGTGAAAAAACGAGTTACTCCCAAAATAAAGCTTCTCATGGGAAAAGGACTGTTTAAATCCTTTGTTGTGCTTCCTGTGTGAAAAATAAATAAATTCATTGTCACTGTTAAGTACTTCTAGAATAAAATAAAACCTCAGATTTTCTGGTGTGACTTTCTTGATAATTTCTAATTAGAGCTTTGAAACATTTCTTTATTATTATTCTTAAGAGTTTTAAAAGTGTAAAGAAATAGTAAATCCCTACCAAACAAAATGCAATAATTGGCTCAAAGACATTTTAAGCTATGTGTATTAGTAATGTAATGCCTCCACCTCCAAGTAATGGTAGATATCGTTTAAGTTTTTAAACAAAAAATTTATGCAAAGACATTCACTTAACACGTGTAAAGCAAAGTAGATAGCTTAAAACAAAATAGTATCATAATGTAGGCCATGATGAATTCAACAAACAGATGCACCTAATTTAAGTATTATTTTACACGCTTTATATTAGCTACATTATTTTTTTAATGTGCAGAAACATTTTGGGTAGAAAATAGGATGATTTAAAAAAAAATCAAAACAAAAAGGGCTGTATCTAAAACAAACCTGTTTACACAAAGGCATACTACTTAAAAGTCAGACATAGACTTCATCACATCACTAGATTGCACATATGAGCACACATACATACAATTTAATTTCTGAAACTGGGTGTTTGCCTGAAACCTATGTGTCAAAAGTTCCCATTTCACCTGAAAAATACACATCTGTGTTTGGTCAGCTGAAAAATTGTTCAAAGTCCACTGAATGTACTGACAAAATTGTCACTGGCTATAGTGGGATTTAGAAAACTAGCACGCCTCTAAAAAAACCATGGTGGAAGCTAGTTGCCTATACATGGTATATTTTAACACACTTTTGAACCTTTTTGTACCCTACTTAGTTTGTAGCTGTCATTCCATGATGGTGCAGGATGTGTGTCAACTCTGCCAGTTTTGTAAAGAAGTCACAGACACCCTCAGATACCTAAAGCAGTCCTCTGCCATCTTGGGTACAGTGATCACAAAATGATAGAGTTTTTGATCTTGAAAAAGTAAGGTGAGGAGTCAGCAGAACTGCCATCTTGGACTTCTGAAGGGTGGACTTTAGCCTGTTCATGAGATAGACTGGCAGAGTCCCTTTGGAGGCTGTCTTCAAGGGCAAAGTAGTCCAAGTAGGCTGGACATTCTTAAAGAGCAAAATCTTAAAGATGCAGGAGTAGTTTGTCCACCCATTTGCTGAAAGACAAGCCAGCGGGCTAGAAGACCAACCTGGCAGAACAGAGACCTTTGGCTGGAACTCAAGAAATGAAAGAAAACTTATGAACTTTGGAGGAAGAGACAGGCAATTCAGGAGGACTAAAAGGATGTAATGCTGTTATACAGGAAAAAAAAAAATAATTAAAAGGGCCAAAGCCCAGCTAGAACTTAATCTAGCAAATACCACAAAGACAATAAAAATTGTTTCTATAAATACACTAGCGAGAAAGGATGGCTAAGGAGAATTTAATTCCTTTGTTGGATGTGGGGTGGCACATGACAAAAGATGAGGAAAAGGCTTAAGTATTTAATGCTTTCTTTCTCTCAGACTTTAGTGGTAAGTCATGCTCCATATATAATTGGGTTGACAGTGGGAGGAAATTTTGTTGCTTGGAAACAAAGAATCTGGTTGATTTTGTTGGTTTTTTTTAACTTCTGCATGTAGTAAGCAATTGCATTTGTGCATCACTTGTTTATATATATATATATATATAAACTTGTTTATATATATATAAATACATATATCATTATTATTGTCATTGTTATTAAGGTTGTTATCATTAGTCTCTTCCTTTCTTATCCTATTAAACTGTCTGTAGACCCACGAGTCTTTTTGTACCCATTCTCCTCCTCGTCCCCTTGGAGGAGTAGAGGGGTAAGCAAGCAGCTGGGGTTCAACTAGGAAAACATGACAGACATGGACCTGTTAGAGTGGCTCCAGAGGAGGGCCACAAAAATGGTCAGAGGGCTGGAACACCTCTCCTATGGGGAAAGGCTTAGACAGTTGGGGTGGTTCATCCTGAAGGACACAAGGCTCCTTGGACACTTTATTGCAGCCTTTCAATATAATTAAGGGAGCTGATCTGAAATTCCATCTGAATATGAGGAAAAACTTCTTTATTTGAGAGCGGCACACCATTGTAACCAGTTAACCAGAGAGGTTGTGGAGTCTCCTATGGAGATACTCAAAATCTGCCTGGACACAATCCTCTGCAACATGCTCTAGGTGATTCTGCTTTAGCAGAAGGGTTGGACTAGATGGTCTCCACACAACTCTTCCAAACTCTAACATTCTGTGATACTGTGATTCTGTTATTCAGTTAAGAAAATTGGAGACTGATTTTTTACCAGGGCCTTAGAGACAGGACATGGGACAGAGGGTTTCAGTTGAAACCCTGGACTATTGCATCCACTTCTGTGGTCCCCAGTACAAGAAAGACATGGAGCTGTTGGAGCAAGTCCAGAGGAGGGCTACAAACATTATCAGAGGGCTGGAATACCTCTCCTATGAAGACAGGTTGAAAGAATTGGGGTTGTTCAGCCTGGAGAAGAGAAGGATCAAGGGAGACCTTACTGCAGCCTTTCAGTACTTAAAGAGGGCCTACAGGAAAGATGGAGAGGCATGTAATGATAGGGTAAGGGGTAATGGCTTTGAACTAAAAGACATAGATTAGATAAAAGAAAGAATTCTTCATACTGAGGGTGGTGAAACACTGGAACAGGTTGCCAAGAGAGATTATGGTTGCCCATCACTTGAGATCTTAGGATAAGCCCCATTGTGCTGCTGTCTTTGATACAAATGCAGTGACTTAGGCTTCTGCTGAAATCATAAGAAGCCCCATTGTGCTGTTATCTCTGTTGGAAGTGATGTATCCTGGTGCCAAGGTGGCTATGCACCTCTTGGCCACACCTGGACCACGTGCTGCCTGAATTGTCTTTGACAATGTCTCAGCAGGACTGTGGCCAGAACAGAGTATCCTGACCTAAGGCAACCATCTTGGGAACCTATAAACAACAATTCAAAAGTGAGACTCATTATGCTCTCCGGACCACAGCAAGCTATGTAACCCAGTATCTCCTCTGAGCTGGGACATCTCTCGGGGTAAATTTTGTGGGGATTCAAAAATCATCTGTCAGCAATTTCACAAGGACTCAGAGGCCTGATTTCACAAGTTTCACAGACTGCCCATTCATGAATGATGGCACATAAAAGTGACTACTTTATGAAACTCATGCAAAGGGAAATTTTAATCACAGTTTAACCTCTCTGTGTGTGTGTGTAATTGGTTAAGAACTTATGTCTGTGTGTGTGCATGTGTAATTTGGTTCAGAACTATTTGCCTATGGCTACAATTTGATCCAGGATTATTTGCCTATCTGTACGTATGATTTAATCTAACTCCAATCTCTCTGTGCAACTCTGCTGTAAGTTCCTGGTGACCCTTGCCGGTTTTAATCTTTTTAATTTAGTTTCTGCTTGGACTGAAACAAATTCCATTGAGTTACTCTGTTAAACTAGCTGATGATTAAGTGCTGTTAATAATTATACAACCCAGTATTGGGATCTCTCTCAAAGTATTAATAAATCCTAAACTCATTCTAAAATCTCATTCCCTGGAAGTGTTCAATGCAAGGTTAGATGGGGCTTTGAGCAGCCCAGTCTAGTGAAGGGATGTCCTTGCCTGTGGCAGAGGGTAGGAACTAGATATTCTTTAGAGGATGGTGACACCATGGAAAAGGATTGTTGGATGTGTTCAAGGTCAGGTTGAACAGGGCTTTGAGGATTCTGATCCAGTAAAAGATGTCCCTGCCCCTGACAGGGGCATTTGGACAGGATGACCTTTAAAGATCACTTTCAACACAAATAATTCTGTGATTCTATGGTTCTAATGTAAGATCAAAAGGTGTAAAAAGTTTTGAGGGTTTTGGCCTGTTTTGTTCCTTTTCCCATTTGCACCTTTTATTCCCGCCCCCCCCAGTATATATTTTTAGCATGTTAATACTGCTAGTCATTTAAGCACCACAGTCACTTGCTCACCTCTGCCTTCCACCTGTCCTCCCCAATGTGGTGGCTTAGTCCTAGCCAGCATCTGAGCACCACACTCTGCTGACTCATCCCTCCCCCTCACTCACCCCTCTCCCATGGGATGGGGTTGGGATAAGGACAGTTTACTGACACAGCACAATGAAAGGGGAACAGCTTGGGATTTACATCAGAATATACACAAACATGGTAACACAAGGCACTTTAATGATGCAAAAAACACACAGATGCTCAGCCCACATGCAGAATGCCACCCTTGTGGCACCACATCTTCCTGACTAGCACCCTTTTATGGGGATTATGATGTCACGTGGTTTGGAAAACACCTTTGGCCAGGTCAGCTCACCTGTGTTGGCTTCCTGTGAATATCATCTCTCTCCTAGACAAAACCAGGATACCGAAGTAGGACGGAGAAAGAATAAAAGAAGAATGAAAAAAAACAAACAGGGAAAACAGTATTGCTTAGTAACTGATGGATAAATTGAAGAAGAGGGAACAAAACAAGATATGCAAAGGCAATTATTCACCACTTCTATGACTTGACTGATGCCCAGCCAGTTTCTGAGCAAAAGATGACTGACTTCCCTAAAAAACACTCTTTTCCAATGGTGTTATATCGTACCAAACATCCCTTTGGTTAGTTCATGTCATCTACCACGTTGTGCCCATTCCCAGCATATTCTGCACCTTATGATCCGTTCACTGGGGAGGCAGAGTTGGAAACAAAGGTTTTGATGCTGTGCAAACACTTCAGTGAAATACAGAACATTAGTGTGCTATCAGTACACTATGAGATCCTATAAAGAAAATTAACTTTATGCTAGCCAGGTCCTGTACAATATTTTACAATTTTCTTTCACTTTTGTTTCAGTCACCCTAATAAAATAGCTTAACTTCTTAGTTATTTTGGTTTTAGTTTAGAATATGATTTTGATTTTAAGAGAAATATAGCATCTATGAGAATTAAAGCACATTAAAGCCCTTAGGAATAAGTAACTAGGATGGTGTGTGCCTTGATCATTATGGGAATCATCTTGGACTCTGAATTAAAACACTGGGCACTGGTTATGGACCTTGAGTCAAAACAATAGGTACCAGAAGAAACTGTTCTTGGGTATGGAAGATCAGCCAAAGATGAAATGAGCATGCACAAGGATGGAATTCAATCACGGACAGAGTGAGGAAGACTATTGATGACCACCACAGGACCCCCGCTCAACATAAATACTCATGCACTAAGGACATTTACATCTGATAATAATTTCCAGGAAATAACATAAATATGTTAATCATTAACACCCCCCTCTTTGCATTTGAAACAATCAGCGTAGTTAAAGGAAAATGTTTATAGAATAAGAATAGAGATAGAGTGAAGCAATCAAAAGCCAATCATTGTAAAGGTCAAATTTAGAAGTGGGAATTCTATGAAATTTTAAACAATGACTTTGCTAAAAAAAATTGTATAAATATATTGTGCTTTGTACCTGTGGGTGAATTATCCCCGCTGTTGTTGGAGCTATTCCCCATGTTCCCCAGGGCTGGAATAAATGCCTGCTTATCTGCTTTGTGTAGATAGGTTCTTCATGATTGTTACCGCTAACACTTTGACTATTTGGCTCATGACAGCAAAAATTAGTATGAAATAATAAATTAATAAGTATTCTAGTAATAAACAGTTGTATTGTTTTTGTCTTTTTCTTTCCTGTTTTACTATTTATACCCATAAATAGTGATTAAAGATTTAGGATGATAAAAAGCAAGATATAAACTTAGTGTTGAAATTGTCTGTAGTTAGTTTAAAGTCTTAATACTCATTTTGTTCTTAACTTATGATTTAGTAGGTTTTTGGATTTGTTTGGGTTTTTTAAAATTATAATTGGAATGATGGTAGGACCAATATAATACAGTATTAAATCAAATCCACACACTAGCATCAGAAACCAGGAAATTACTAGCAGATTCAGTGAATGATAAGCATGCAACTTTTCTTTATAATGCACTATTATTTCAGAGAGAAAGATTGCTTTGTTGAGATGGCAGTTTCTGGCAAAGAAAGAAATAATGCAGGAGTAATTTTAAAGACCTGACAACCCCTAAAAATATACATCTTTAAAAAGTTTAGACAAAACAAAAATTACGATTTCATCAAAACATTGTGATCTATATGGACAGCAGATCACTAAGAGTCAAAAACTTCCAGTGGAACAATAAAGGGGTAAGCAAACCTCCAAATATTTCATGTTACTAGAATGATAGGAATGTGAGAAACACCTGGGAAGTTTCTGAAGTTTTAGTAATTCAGATAAAAATGTACATTTGTGTACACATGAGTCTTGAGAGGGCTGTTATCTTATTTTTGTATGAAATGTGAAATAAGCATCAAAGAAACTATAAGTTCTGGTGTGGTGATTTGACACTGGCTGGAGGCCAGATGGCCAGCAAAGCCTCTCTATCACTCCCCTTTTCATCCGGACAGGGGAGAAAATATACACTGAGAGGCTTAGGAGTCAAGATAAGGACAGGGAGAGATCATTCTGCAATTAGCATCACTGGCAAAACAGACTCAATACAGAAATCTCTCTAATTTTTTTTTTATTACACTACACACACAGTGAAACCAAGGTCAGATAAGGAGAAACATGACCAGATCTTAAAGCACCTCCACCACACCTCACTTCTTAGCAGACTTCCCTTTATTCATGATTTTGCTCCCTTCTTCCCCCTCATTGTGGCACAGGGAGGGGCAGGGAATGGGGGGAATGGGAGTTTTGGTCAGTTCCTCACAAGTTGTTTTCCTTCTTAGCAGGGGGGAAGGATGGACATTCCTCACATCCTTCCCCTGCTCCAGCTTGGGGTCTCACCCATGGGAGACAGTACTCCATGGACTTCTCCAACGTTAGTCCTTTCCCATGGGGCTTTAGCTCTACAGTCTACTTTAGAGAATTTTTGAAGTGTTTATGTCTTAGATGCCATAATGTCTAGAATTAATAATTTCTATCAAAATAGTAAAGTTTCTCCTCTGTAATAATCAGTGTTATCTATCTTGACTTTATTAAACCCTTTGATGTATTCACTCATCTTATTATCATTTTCAGAAGTGGACTTTCTTCAATTAAAGTAATTATAATGAGTATGGTCTTTGAAAAGAATTCACTGTAGTTGAAATTAACTAATATGTGTCCGTGCCCCCTCCCCCCCTCTTCCCCCCGGTAATATATGAAGCTTTTGATCACATTGTTCATTTCAGAAGCAGAACATTATGGGTTTAAATTTTCTTTAAGATCTAGTTTTGTTTTATACATTGACCAGGAATATCTTTTATCATTCTAAAATTCCAGTGCTCTGCATTATTGATGTTTTAATGCCTCTCAAAAAAGATGGTTTTTTTCTGTTTGAGCTGAACCAATTAAAGAAAAAGAAAAAGAAAAAGAAAAAGAAAAAGAAAAAGAAAAAGAAAAAGAAAAAGAAAAAGAAAAAGAAAAAGAAAAAGAAAAAGAAAAAGAAAAAGAAAAAGAAAAAGAAAAAGAAAAAGAAAAAGAAAAAGAAGAAGAAGAAAAAGAAAGAAAAAAAAAAGAGAAAGAAGGCACAGTTGTGGTTGTTGGGAACTCAAATAAATGTCATGTACTGGGGACATGTTATTTCACTAAGAACTAAACCAATGTTTCTCTACATAGAAGCAAGTAACTAACGAAAAGGTCTATTCAAAATTGTTTATAGCTGTGAAACCACTATACTGATTTCTCACTCAGTTTTACATATGAATTTAAATATAAATGATAAAAGAATAAAAAGCCATACAAGGTAAATGCACCACTGTTTGGAAAAAACAGCCTTTGAATAGTTATCAGTAACACGATCACAAACTTTATATTTGTTCACTGTCATACCTCATAGGGATCTGTCTTATTTCAAGTGCTGTTCCCTAATTTATTTTTTTTTAAATTATGAAAATCGTAAGCACTTTTTCTAGACTAAAATTCAAATTTTTCTAGCAATAAATTTATTTGTGGGTCCATAATTTTAAATGCTTACATTAAAAAGAATTCATTGAAATAAAAAATAAACTCTTTTATATAACTGTCTTACAAGCTACATTCTATCAATAAAATGTTCCAAGTAGGAAACCACATGCATGTAAGCCTATATATGTCAAGAGGTGCCTAAAATAATTCATGCTGCTTCCTAAAGCCAAATGAACCAGCAAGATGAGGCATCCAGCCTGCAGAGAATAAGGTAGGAATTACACCATTCACTTGAAGGAGAATGGGAAACATGAGGTAGTAAACTTGAGGAAAATTTAAAAAACAATAAAAAGCAAAATAATTTAACTTCAAGTTTAGCTACACAAATATGTGTAGAGCAAGCTTTCAGAAAGCAACCCGAAAGCTCCTCAAATGTTTCAACACACTCAGAATTGTGTCGTTGCAGAAAAAAAGAAAAGTAATTCAGGGAATACTAAAGTAACTATTGCCTGAATGTATTTCCTGAAAGACACAGGTGATGCTATGGCTCTTTTCCAGAGAAGCATAGTCAGTTTCTGGCATTCCCCCTTCAAAGTACACTAAAGAATGTCATTTATGCCATTACGCCTGAATGGCTTTTGCAGACAGTCCTTAAACACACAGTGCTCGCTCTTGTTCCAAAATGACATGGTGTAATCCAGATCTAGTCCAAAAAACACGCTACTTCACTGGACTTCAGTATGATTAAGCTAATTAGCTTAGTTTCTCAAGTGTATCACTATGCTGGCAGCAAAAGAGGTTTTGAATCAAAGCTAGAACATGTTGAGCCAGCTTGGACAAGCCGGACACCCTTGAGTCTATTTACATGAGACAATACAGATCTAATTCCAGAGGCACTGGAAGTAAAAGATAGTAAACATACTAAAAACAAAGAATAAAAGTTTTGGGAACAAATGGGAAAAAATGAAATAGCTCTGTAAATTTCTCCTCAAAATGCCAATAACCTTGTCTTTCAAAGTAATGTTGTTAGATGAAAGAAAGCAAGAAGTGTTGCTAGTAACAAATATTATTTTAAGATTAATTTTGTTTATCAATTTTATTAATGTCTAGCGGATACTGTACTGTAAGTTTGTGTCAAATTCTTCTTTTCTACCTATTATTTCTCTGAGGGGATTAAAGTATGATTCACTGACACATCCCAAGCAGCATTTTTAACATTTGTTAAAACAATCCATGTAAAAGACATCAGTAAGTATAGGAAGATAATAGCTGCTACATTTGCAGTCAGTTTCAAATCAAAACAAAAAGGTCATACCCTCCTTTACTTTCTGAAAATATCAGGTAAAAACCTTTTCAAATTCTTGACTTTGCCATTGAATTCAATCACAGATGTTTTACATCTCCAGGTCTTTTTTTTTTTCTTTACAGATATTGACTGTCTTCTGTGGTTTATTCTAGCTACGTTAGTCTATCAAGAATCGTTAGATTACCTCAAAACACTGGTCCAGACACAAGCTGTTGCTTCATCTGGCTCACAGTTCCCACTTAATCCCAAATCATCACATCCTATTGTTAGGACATTCTTCTGCATGATTCAATATAGAAACATGAGACCATTTTACTCACATATGTTCTAAGAATTTGCTCAGATAAAGAATAGTTATTTTAGGTTTCTCAATTACATAAAATTACAATTTTTCATCAAAATACACCACTTTTTCAAGATTTATTTGGAAAAAAAAAAACAACTTTAAACTCTGGGATAATTTCTGGGCTGAATCAAAGAGTGTAACCCAGAACAGTCAGTATGTCAGCAGTTACAGCATTAATTCTGTACATGTCCATTAACCTGAAGACCTCTGGAAAAAATTAAATGAATTAATTAAATTTATGGATGTGCTTTTGTTCCTATTTATAGACAGATACATTTTAAATCCATCTATTAATACTTTTCTCCAGCAAAATTTAAATATGTTCTATGAAAGTTCCTCCAGAACTTACCTTGGTATTTCTATCACCCAAAATAAAGGAGGGAGTAGAAAACCCATATTTGACTCCTGGAATATATTAATGAATATAGTACTTCTTTAGGTCACTAACTTTAGAAGTTTCATTGATGTGAATATTACTGAGGATAACAATTTAAAAAAAAAAATTAAAAAGGACATCCCTTACAAAACATTTTAAAGTGCATATATTTAAAAGGAATTATATCAAAATTCACTTTATTTTCTCCTTTGTCTTACTGTGTATGTTGCTAATTTAGGTTTCATGTAATGTTAGTATAGACAACAGAAAACTGGACTTCTTTTATCCTTTCACCTTGTCTCACAATGATACTTTAATCTTTTAATCAATTCCTTTAAATGGCCTGTCACTTCAAGGACTGAGGTCTAGTGATTATAATTTAATTCCAGACTTCTGTAAAGGCATATTTTCATTCATCATGTCAGTCTTAGCTGTTCAGGGCAGATCAGGTTATATGGAAACTGACATCCTTCTTTCTTCTTGGTGCTAAACATAAAACTTAGGAGAAAAATCACTTTACGTGCATATTAGCTGATCTTCAGCATAAAGACTTCTTCTGAAAACTGTTTCCACAAGATACAAATGCTCAAATCTAGGTTTGTATATGAAGGTAATTATATTGTTCTATCTACAGAACTAAAACTGAACCCAATTTGTTTACACTAGTGTAAAATTTGGGTAAGCAAAGAGGTACCTAAGGAGTATCAACATAACTGAGGACTTGTATGGAAATAAAAAAGAAATCAGAAATGCCTCATTTAGTTTCTTTCAAAAATACAGAAAACAAAAGAATGGACTAAAAATTTGAGATTTGCATTGGCATTATGGCAAGAGGTATTAAATATAGACGAATTCCAGATTGTAGAGAGGCAAATTTGCATGTAAAACTATATGACTAGATGAGCATTTCATAGAATCATAGAATCATAGAATGGCATGGGTTGGAAGGGACCCCAAGGATCATAGTATTATATTGTGTACTGTGAAATCAATTCAGTGTCCCTAGCAGAAATATCTGATGTTGCTTTGGATGATTTAAGTATCCTAGATGATCTTCACCTGCTGTTTCAGAAAGGTGCTCTTCTGTAGGTAGTGTCATATATGCTACTTCCATGGAGATAGGCTTAATCTCCCCAAGGCTTCTTAGCTACTATTAAACTTTTCTATACAGACAAGAAAACCAAACCCTAGATATTTAAATGTATGAGAATTAGGAAAGGGATTCAGCTACCTATCCCAAATGCCTTTGGCCATTTTATGTGCTCTGGAATAGCCTAACAATGCTATTCTACCAAGATGAAGGACTCTTACAGTACCAGGGTCACATCAGCCAGACCCATGTAGGCAATAGTGTTGACTCAAATACCTCAATGTCATCAATAAATCTAAGTTTAATCAGTAAAGTCCATCTCAAGGACTCTAAGTTACTGTTTTAGCAGAAGGCAATTTTTGATTTTCTAAGAATGAGCATTTAGTCTTATTTGATGCATCCTGATATATCCCATTTAACTTCCAGAAGCTGCTCCAGAAAAACATAAATTTCTCACGTCAGAATTATCAGCGTTTTACAGAAGTCTTGGCTACTCAGGGGCATATCATTTAACAGTATATGCCTGTGTTTGGAAACTGAGTAACATCACGTGGCCACCTTAAGACTCAGTTCAGTGGCCAGATCTTAGGCATCCACATTACTTAGGAGGCATACATTTTAGATAACTAAAATCTGTGATAAATTTCATCACCAGAACCAAACCATTTAGACTATGTACCAGAGATTAAACACCTAATGAAGTTTAAATGTTTTCCTTCTTATATTTTTCATAGTTTTTTAAATCTTTGTATTTTATATCTGTTAAATTATAAAAGCAGCCATTTATTAAAATGAGACGATAGATTTCATTAATTACTAGCTTTTTGTTTTGTTTTGTTTTGTTTTAATTTCCAAATATGTTTACTGTGTATGGATGTAATCCAGAGAGGAATTACTTTCAAAGAAATTTTTAATTAATCCATTAGTAGAAAAGTATTACGATTGGAGTGTCCTTGGGTCCTAGTTTTATGAACTTCTTAGCTCAGTACTCATTTTCTTATGTTAGTAGGTATAGTGCTTAGTGAGGTTTTCACACAGTGGAAACAAAATTGAATATGTTAATGGAGTTGATTTACTATAAAACAATTTCTTACTGTGTATTAAACAAATGAAGAAAGGAGATTAAAAGGTACTTTACAGTGTTTTTCAGATCTATTTTAGTGCACAGCAGAAGTAATTATTTGATTAAAATAAAATCTGACATGTTGATAATATTTTAATTAGTAATACTTCTATGACTTGCTGGGAGGTGACATGCTAATTTTGGCTTGCAGCTTCAGAGACTGGCTGGGAAGCAGATGGAGCTAACTTGTGGAGCGGTCTCCCTCCTACCTTACTTTTTGATGGTCTGTGATAAAATGAAGTTTCTTGGTAGGGCTGGAAAAGATGACATAAATTTTCTTTCTATTCTCAGAAAATCATGATGAGATTATAATTTCAGTTTGCTAGTTTACCTTAACATTGACCAGCACAGCACCTGTCTCTAGAACAGCTGTTCTATTTAACGGGTGTATTGCTAAAAATATTGTAGCTCTGCTCTAGACAAACTTTATATCCAAATGGAATGTCCTTTTATTCTATCCAGCATGCTTCTGGAGTTTCTATCTTGTCACTAGAAAAGATACAGATTCTCACTTGTGCTAGCAAAGCGCGAAAGTGTTAAAACACAACATTAATGCCTTTTCACTCTGACCTACTTGGGACTACTGATGATGCCTCATCTGTATTATACAATAAACAGTTAATTCCAACTAATTAGAGTTGTTTCTCTTTCTGCCCCAAGTCAGTATTTACTAGGCTTGAATATTGACTATTGTGTTCACTATAAATACCATTCCAGGTCAAATATTCTTGCAGAATTGCCATTGATACACATCCTGTCATGCACGTGTAGCAGGAAACTGATATTCTTTCTGTGTCAGCATCTGAGGCAACAGAAGTCACTCTTCTCCTGTCCTTGTTTTCAAGATCACTTAAGGGGTATGTTTATGAAGCCCTTTGCAGAAAGTCTGTTGAGATATTACTCATTGACCTTGTTCAGGGATAAATTTTTTTCATATGAAACTTACTTTCCGCTTGGAAGCTTCAAGCACAGTACATCAAAATCAGGGCTCTATTATTAAATGATGGTAATGACATAATAATTTTATATTTTTTGTCACTTGGAATTATTTTCCACTAATGCATGTAATTATTTTCCTCTAAACCATTTTTTTCATTCATTCTCTGTAGTCTACTGTTATCTTTCCCATCTCCTCACTATCCCTTCTGCATTTACAGTCCTGTTTATAGGAGATGGTGTACACTTTCATGAGGTGTTTCTTGCTGAATTTCTGTAAGAGATAAGTGAGTGATAATATATTTAATAAGATAAACTACTCTGTTTCCAAAAAATATTATTTGATAATTACAGACATTTGAACATATGCTGATTGTGGTTGAAAACCGCAAGGTACCCTGTTGCTGGTTTGTTTGGTGGTTTTTTTTTTTCAGGGATAGGAGGTCAAATTTAAACCAACAAATGTAGAAAAATAAATTTTTTTAAAAAATCTAAGTTTTTAATTAACAAACTAAACCAGTTACTTTTTTTGAGACTCAAAATAATTGCCAAATCTACACGCCAGTATTACAAAGAAATTGAGTTGTCAGTGGTTGTCATTAGAATTTGTTTAAATTACAGCTCCTAAGCAGTCTGTTTTCAGAAGCAGACTTTAAATCATTGATCTGCTGACATCAACCTGATACGTTAAGAGCTGGTACTGCAGATTCTTCAGAGTGGCCTTCAGCATGGCCACATGGGGAAAAGAATTGCATTGAAGCTAATGCTCTAATACCAACCAAAATTGTAGAGCGTGACAGTGCTGATGAAAGATGTCACTTTAACACTAAAAGCATTTTTGACTGGTTTTTTTTTTTGTTGTTTTTTTTTTTTTTGATTGTGTGCTGGGTCCTCTGAAGTTCAGCAATTTGAGTGAACAGAAATTATATAATTTGATAGAAGCAACTGAAGAGAAAGAAAATGGAGTCTTCCCTGGTTAATATCAGTAGAAAGTAATTGAAGAGAACAATGAACTGCAGACAGAAAAAAATAGTTTTCTGCTATTTCAAAATTGGTGCAGGAAAAAGAGATGTACTACAGCAGAAGTATTTTCTCTTAAAGGTTTATAGCTACAGAACAATAGAGAAGCAAACACACAAGAAAAGCTAAAATGTATTATTTTAATAGTTTATTTACTTAGTTATGAAAAGTCTAAAAACATACAACCAGATAAAATATGCTGGATATATTCTTAAAATTATGACTATGACAACTGAGTTCAAACGTGAGGATATCATAAAACTTGATTTAAAAGTCAATGAATCTGGAAGACAAAATACTTTCACTGACATCCTTGAAAAAGATTTTCCTCATACAGAGATTTAAAGGAAAAAAAAAAAAGGCAACTCTTGCAGCAAAAAAAAAAGTTCAGCATTCTAGTAGTATCTCTACATTGGCTGACCTCTTAAAGTTAGTCAAGTTTTATTCAAAAAATACAACCACTATCAAATAATATGAATATTAATATAGAATAATTTTGACTATTTACAGTATGGCATTACAGAGATGGCTTTATAGCTTTTCAGCTTCATTTTACAATCATTAATATTTCATTGTTCTAGTTCGGGCTAGGACAGAGCTAATTTCCTCAAGGAGCCATCACAGATGAGCTGAGCTTGCCAAGGGTGTTTTTCACATAACAAACATCATGCTTTCCATAAAAGGGGTTGGTTAAGGAGGGGTGGGTCCACTTGGCTCTGGGAAGGTCTGAGTGCACATAGAGCAACCAGTCAGTCTTCTGGTTGGGGTTGGTAATGTGCTCTGAGTTATCACCGTGTGTGTATTCTGTCACACAGAATGGGCTTTGCTGTTGTTCCCCTCGTTGTGGTATGTCAGTAACTGTCCTCATCCCAACCCTTTCGGGGGGCTTTTGTCTCTTTGTCTTCCCTGTGGGATGGGTGAGTAATTGGCACATGGTGAATTGAGTAAAGATTACAAATACTTTAATATCAAGTAAAGGAATTAACATCAGAAATAGGGAGGGAAACTTTCAGTAAGTTTATAGATAGTGAACATTGCAGAATAGCATCGATATTAATTCTTGAATACAATTACAAATACCATGGCCATTTTTCTGTTAAATATATGCGTAACTGTTCAATACCTATTAAATACATTTAATAAATATACTAAATACATTAATTATATTAACTATGTTATGCATAATCTAGTTAATATTAAATGATACAATCCATATTTAAGATTTGAATATATTTATTTTAAAATGTCTTTATAATCATAAACATACATGCATATGCGTGTGTATATATAAGCATGTACCTATAGATGACATATATATATATAAAAATATATATACAAAAATATTGTTAAATGACAGGTGAACACATGCCTAAATAGAAGATCAATGGGTATCATCCTCTAAAATAAAGGGCTATTATGGAACAGGACAAGGAAAGACTAACATAATGCTGGGGGAGACTGACATAGTACAATATTCAGATTAGACTGACAGTGACTAGACATTCTTATCAGAATTTTCAGATACCTTTCCATGTTGAAGCTAACTTTTGTGGTCTATTTCAGAATGTTCTCTGAAATGACTTAAATGGCAATAGAAAAAAGAGATAATAATTGATCCATTGCATCTGACATGGAAAACAGAGTGAAGAGCAAGAGGATTTTGAAAATGCAACATTTCCCAGTGTCTTCTCCAGATATAAAGTGGAAATCAGAGACTTAGGAGAGAGTAGCGAAAAGAAAATGCCTAGAACAAAACTCATGGGGCTTTTACCCCTTGTGCAGCTTGAGAAATTATTAATGAACAGTAGACAAGATTCTGGCAGTCAGGTAGGGAGATGTGTTATAACTGATTATGAGGAAAGGGAAGTGTCTGCATCTAGGACATTTCACATATTTGTTGTCCTGGAGTGTTTCACAAAAGCTAAATTTCATCCTAAGCAGCAAGGCAGACAGACATTATGTGCTGAATGAGAGAAATAAAAGTAATGCTATGTGAACAATCTTGTGTATTACATATTGAGTTCACAGAGATCCAAGAATCAGTGTATCAAAGGGTAATATCAGCTATTTTTTGCCTTGGAATGAGTGTTAAAAGTGGTACATACAGTGAAACCTTCAATGAAGCTCGAAAGAGATACATGATGAATATATCACATTATGTAGAGATTCTGAATATAAAACACTTCTGTATGAAAGGGAGAAATTAAACTATTAAATTTCTATTGAGACACACAAAATTTTTCGATCATGTTAATTTTATTTTTTGCATTTTTTAATAATATGGTAGACGAAGTTTTATCTCGGCATATAACTTCAGCCATTCAAGCCTCAGTATGTGACTTGCTCTTTGTCCCTGCCCTCATAATGTAAATGATTTCTCATTAACAACTGAATTAAGGGGTTTTTTTTCTATCTGCTGTTATATCTATATCTTAAATGATCCCAAGCTTAGTAAATACTACTGATACCATATTATAGATACTTAATGCAAATAAGGTAATGAAGACATATCCAAATAAAGAATGATAGGCAGAGGAGCTTTACAGTTATGCTGGTAGGATTAATCTAGAAAACACCTCTTTAGTCTCAATCAAATATAATACTGGCATGCTAGGGAATCCAACAGAAAATTAATCCAGAAGAACTATAGTCATGGAATTGATTAGACTGAACAAACTATTTGGAAATGAATATGAAATTTCTTTTATCAAAACTACTTCTGCAGACACAGTAACCAGACTCAATAACCAACTATTGTGATTTACAAAATGAGGGTCTGGGAGCAAACAATAGAAGAAGGACAAAGAAAACAAAGTGGCTTATAGATTCAGATAATCTCTGTGTAGATACCTCCTTGGATACCAGGACTGTGCTTGGTAAAAATCTATTTTCAGTAATGATGAGAATCTGGTGCTTGGGGATGACTCACTCTTAGCAGTAGCTCATAATAGTTTTACCCTATTACATTGCCATGTTGCTATGACAATGCATCTAAAATAGAGCTGCCTCAGATAAGTGGACAATGAGGTGGACTGAAAACTGGTTGAATTGTTGTGCTCAAAGGGCTGTTATCAGTGGCATAAAGTCTAGTTGAAGACTAGTCACCAAAGCATGTACCAGGACTGACATTGGTGTCATTACTGTTCAACTTCTGCTTTATTGACCTAAATGTCTGGACAGGGTACACTCTCAGAAACTTTGCAGGTGATAAAAATCTGGTAGAAGTGACCAGATGGTTGGTCTTTTGTCCAGAGGGACCTGTACAGGCTGAAGAAATGGATGAAAAGTAATCTCAAAAAGTTCAGGATAGGGAGATGCAAAGTCCTGCAACTAGGAAGGAATAAGTCCATGCATGAGTACATACTGGGGCTGGACAGCTGAAAAGAAGCTTTGCAGATAAGAATATGGGGGCCCGGGCAGCAAATTGAACATAAGCCAGCAATACTCCATTGCAGCAAATGTTGCCAACAATTTCCCAGGCTCCATTGGGAAGAACATTGCCAGAAGGTTGTGGGAGGTGATTCATTCCAAGAAATTCCATGGAGGCACAAGGAAAATGTGTTTATTTTGTTGTTGTTTCTTTTTTTTTTACTATGAAGACAGTCAAACAGTGGATGAGATTTCCAAGAGAGGTTGTGGAGACTCCCACCTTGGACATATTAATAATTTGAGTTGGCCACAGTCCTTAGTTATCTGATATAACTTACCCTTCTCTAAGCAGAGACACTAAGCTAGATCTCCAGTCGTTCCTTCTTGCCTGAACAATTCTGTGATACTGTGATACGCAATCACATTAAACTACAAGGAAGCTAATATGCATTGGTTTCATCAGCTTCTCTAACTATAACTATGATTTCATACTTTGTTCATCCAGGTTGCAATGAGATTTGACAATCTCAAGGGACTTCTTTTGGCTTTTGTTTTCTTGTTTTTCTGGTTTACTTGTCAGTAGTGATCAGCAAAATGAAAATGACAATATTAACGTTCTTTCTTTTTTTTCAAAAGAACTTAGTGTCTAACACCAAATCGCACCATGACTTTGTACTTAAATAAAATTCATGCTGAGAATTCACAGTTCACCAAGGCACTCAAAAACTTTCACAATAAATGCAATGTATGCCCTAACTTAAAAACCTATGACTGTTTTGTCAGTTTGATGAAATAAAGATAAAAGCAGTGGTAATGCACAGTACTCCTAGCTGTCCACTCTGCCTTTGTTGTAGAACTTCTGTTCAAACTGCAGTGCAGTCTTTCCCTTTTTTATGCAATAATTTAAGGCTCTGCAACTTTGCTGTCACAGCAACACAAAGGAAATTAATTTGCTGATACGACCTTCTCTATTTCAACTAGACAATAGAGAAATTTATATACATTCATCTTTCTTTTCTACTTAATATAAAATGAAAAACATAGTTTCTCTATTTAACATTTTCTAGTCTAAGAAAACTGACTGCTTTAATAGTCTGATACGTGAGTCAAAAATAATCTTTAATGAGCTACAAAAAAAAAAACTTGCAACATTTCTACAGAATCCCCCATATTTATTATACTTATAGGCCAGAGATTTTGTTTTGTTTTGTTTTACGACTATTTTCAAAAGAGAGCTGGTATTTACAGTCAAAGTAAGAAATAATGAAAATTGAGCTACTCATATTATAGGAATTTAAAAAAAAATATTAAAAAATCAGGGTTTGAATAAAAAAAAAAGAACACCACCTGGAGTACAGCATCCAACTCTGTGGTCCCCAGTACAAGAAAGACATGGAGCTGTTGGAGCAAGTCCAGAGGAGGGCCACAAACATGATCAGAGGGCTGGAGTACCTCTCCTATGAAGACAGGCTGAGAGCATCGGGGTTGTTTAGGCTGGAGGACAGGAGGCTTGGGGGAGACCTTACTGCAGCCTTTCAGTACTTAAAGAGGGCCTATGGGAAAGATGGAGAGGGATTATTTATCAGGAATGTAATGATAGGAAAAGGGGAAATGGCTTTAAACTAAAAGATGGTAGATTTAGATTAGACAGCAGTAAAGTTGGTTTGTTTTTTTTTTTCCATTCTGAGACTAGTGTGGCACTGGACCAGTTTACACGGAAAAGTTGCAGATGACCCCTCTGCAAAAGTGTTGAAGGCCAGGTTGGAACTAGATGAATTTCAAATTCCTTTCCATCCAAAACCATTCTATGGTTCTGATTTTTAATCTGAAAATATGTTTGGTTGGCTTGGGTCTTGTTTAAATTAAAGACAAACAGCTGCCTCAATTGCCCCCTCCCCCCAAAAGAAATCTGAAAATAGGAAATATTGGCACATCTGAAAATATAGGTATTGATAGAATTTTTCTGAAATATCATCTATTCCACAGATGTTGGAGATGTGCAGTGTACTTGTCATTGTTATCAATTGCACTGCCACTATAAAGCCAGAATGTTAACTGTTCTGAGAGATCAACCAACATCTGCTCATTTCTAGTACAGTAAAAGAAAACAGATCTTGGCCAAAGACAAATGAAATCTTATGTCCTGGAGTGCCCAGTATACCCCCGCCTCAGGGGTAAAGGTCTTGGAATGTAGTTTATTCATCCTGATATGTATAGCGTTTCTTTTATATTTGACCTTACAATTCAGATTAACTTTATGAAATGATAATTCTGGAGATGATTAGTCTCACCTTAAAATGTCCTTTTACAATTAATCATTCATTTGAGTTCTCATACTGACTGTGAGCTTCCACTATGAGGAGTCTAATATAATTGGCTCATGAAGATGCTAAGTTTGAAGTGTTTAAAACTACGAGGCCCCAGGTTTCTTGGTAGAAACTGCAAGCTCTGGAAGCACTGGAGCCCCAGCTATTGGTGCTTTCTTTACAGTGTCAATGATAATGGCAGTTCTAAATTTGTGAAAAGTAAAGACTGTTTAGTGAGTGCTAAAACGGAACCATATAGAAGAAAAAGTGGTTTAGCACAGAAGGCAGAAGCATGGCTGTGCCTACTGGTTTTAATCAAACTTTCAATGCTTCCACAATTGCTATTTTATGTGAAATGTGCCTGAAAATATCTGATTACACAAGTTGTGACATTTTATCATCTGTTCTTTACATTTATAATTATTTGCTTGGAGACAATTTAAAGCTAACATCGTAGACATCAAACTATGATGTGAAATTTGTATGGCAAACCCTCAGGTTAAACAGTTTAGACAGAAGTCACAAAATCACAGGCTGGTGGGAATTGAAAAGTAGTCTAGAGATTGTCTAGTCGAATCCCCATGTTAAAGCAGGTTCACCTAGAGCACATTGCACAAGATTGCATCCATGCGTTTTTTTTAGTATCGTAAAAGAAGGAAACTCCATAAACTCTCTGGGCAACCTGTTCCGGTGATCTGTCAACCTTAAAGTGAAGAAGCTTTTCCTCATATTGAGGTGGAACTTCCTATGCTCCAGTTTGTGTTCATTGCCCCTTGTCCTGTTACTGGGCACCGCTGAAGAGCCTAGCCCCATCCTCTGGACAACTACACTTTAGGTATTTAGAAGCATTGATGAGATCCCCTCTCAGTCTTCTCTTCTCCAGGCTACTGGAAGTAGTCCTATGTGGATCACAAAATATGGGTCTTGAGATGTTTGGACAAAATAAGCAATACCAATAGCTTAAAAAGGCAAACTGGGGAGAATAAAGGTATTATGCAATGTTGGGACAGTATGTTAGCTGATATACAGGTTTCTGTGTCCTTCACTAGCTTCAGTTTCTAGGCTGATTTAAGTTTAACCCCACAAAGAGCTCATTACCATACTCTAGTTTGGAGTCTTCAAATTACCATAATGTAATTGTATACTAAAGAAAATAGACACCTATTACCAAATTATAGTAATTACAGGAATTTCAGAATTCCCTAATAACTGCCTTATTAATAAGTCCATCGAAGTATAATACAAGGGAGGAGCGGGGGGGGAGGGAAGTACGTGAACTACTGGATTTCATCATTAGTACTTCAAAGAAAAGCTTTAAAGCTATTTAGAT
This sequence comes from Zapornia atra, assembly GCA_013400835.1. NCBI lineage: Eukaryota > Metazoa > Chordata > Aves > Gruiformes > Rallidae > Zapornia > Zapornia atra. Next base: position 1,265 of record VZTU01014582.1, on the reverse strand, counting down.
TGCCTGTTTGGCATTTCAAATAACAGACATAATGCATCAGTTTATAATCAGTTTTGACAGCTATTCATAGTTGCATAGGAATTATTCAGTGTCCTCATTAAATGTTTTCCCATCATTTCTGTTAAATATGCTTCCTTTTGCCCATATTAGTAGAAATTTTTTACTTCATCTCATTATTGTATGAAATGAAGAGCCATTTGCAATGAGAGTGAAAATATTGAAATCATGGCAAGAATTCAGATAGCATAAGCTGGGATTTTTTTTTTGGTTTTAAATAATATTTTTTCACCCTGTACATATATTTTTAATAGTGTTATGAAGGAAAATGAAATGTGCTTTTATAAGCTAGGTAAAACAGTGGGTTTTGTAATCCAGGTAAAATAGGAGATGTTACTTAAATGCCAGAAAGCTGGCAGGTATTCAAAGTAACATTTAGACACTTCTTTGTACTCTTTTTTTCTCTATAGAACAGAAATTTGCTAACATGGAACTAGACCACATCTGGCAGAAAAAAATTACAAAACCAAAAATTGCCAATTAAACAACTTTAGTAGTATTATATCCTTTCAGTAATTTTTGTAAAATTTTCCTATTAATGTGTCGTTGCTCTTAAAAGACTTACCAATACCATACTCTGTAATGTTAGAAAATGCATTAAGATGAAGCATTGTTTGAAACAGAATAAAACTGTGTCTAAGGAATAAGCTGAAATAAAAGAAATGAAAAACAATTCTGCCAATTTTCTTTCTTTTCAATTCCTGTATAAGCTCTCTTTTTTTTTTTTGCTAAGCTCTGAGACCAGAAACTCTCAGGGTCTCTCCTCATTCCCACATGAAAGTTTGCACTTTTTATTTTTTTCCTGGTCACCTGGAAAAAGCTGTCTCCTATCTGCCCTCTGCTTCTCTCAGTGGTCTGTCCATTTTTATTTGTGTGGTTTCAGTATACCTTCATACCATCTGACCTTCCAGAAGATTTTTCAAAAATACTCATCATCATTTGTCTTCAGAGAAATAGCCATCCCTTGTTCCCACTATGTAGTTTCACTTAATTCAGCAAGTACTATCCAAGAGTAAAGTAAACAGGTGGTTGGTGTTTGTTTTTTTTTTTGCTGTGCAGCCATATGGTTTGAGCAGAACACAACACAAAAACCACACACAATAA